>JAGDQP010049624.1:407-14452 GCA_022664845.1 Lepisma saccharinum | reverse complement strand
TTAATATATGGGTCCAGCATGTTGTCGTGTAGACTAAAAGCCGTTCTTGTTTAACACGTGGTTCCACCATTTTCTTGTGGACACTAAAAACCGTTCTCGTTTTACACGTGGCTCCACCATGTTGTCGTGGAGACTAGAAGCCGTTCTTGTTTAACACTAAAGGCCACTTTTCTTTCAAATGTAGGTCGGCGATGATATTGTGAAATCTAGTAAGCACTCTCGTGTAATATTAAACCTGCAAGATGAAAGAAAATAACGGATAAAAAGAAGGAATGATGTTTGTGGTTTCTGAAACTATTTTAAGATGTTTTTATTGATAAATATTAATAAAATATGAAATTAAATTTGAAAAATTTAAAAACAGAAACAACAATCATCGGTAGGTATTCACTAAAAGTAATCTTCTCAGTGGACCGATGAACATAATTTATTAAATATACTTTTCATCTGACATTCTTTCAAGGGTTGGAGTTACTGGTCTCCCAGCAGGCACCTCTGCAGGTGGCGAATAGGGGAATGTCGACTAGATATGGTAGGTATCGAAAATATACAGGGACAGACCAAAACTAGATTTGCTACCTTGTAGTTAGAAGGATCTACAAAGTCTAGAGGAAAAGAACCCCGAAGAAAAATATCATGGTGAGCGCAAGAAGCTTCACAATTACCACCCTGAAGCTGAAGATGAATGGCATCGGCAGGATCAAAACGACTGATATTCGAAGTTAAACGATTAGATAATCCAAGCATAAAAGGAGATTACCACCTCGAAATCTCAAATAGGTTCGAAATTATAGTGGACTCCAGTAGTAATAAAGATGACATTAATAGTGAAATTGATGTAAGTATGATGTGGGAGGCAATTCGTGATACAGTGAAGGGGCCAGCAAAGGAATGTTTAGGTGAGAAGAAACAACAGAAAAACAAGACTTGATTTGACAAATAATGTCATAAACTTCATGAGGAACAAATAAGGTAGCGATGATTAAGTAATTATAGCGAAGCAAATACCAACCACTACAATAAGCGAAACGCAACGCCACACGCGGGTTCAGAAACAAAAAACGAGAATATACGACGCAGAAAGTTCAGGAAATAGAGGAAAACAGGAACTCAAATAACATACCAGATCTTTACAAAGGGGTAAACTTGTTAAGAAATGTTACCAACCCAGATTAGGGATGATTAGAAATGAACGCAGAGATCTTCAGGCGGGTCGGTCTAAACTTATCGATGTGTGGGAAAGTTATTTCAACAAGTTTCTTAATGTACACAACGGAAAACAAACAGAGGAATTTCAAATCTATGACGCAGAACCGTGGATACCCGAACCTAGTGAGATTGAGGTCGAAATCTCGATCACTTTCTAAAGAATTTCAAATCACCGGGAGTATACAATATTCCAGTCGAATTAATTAAGACGAGAGGAGTGACTCTAATCAAGGAGTTACATAAACATGGTGATGGTTTGTCCCCATTAGTCTTTAACTTTATATTGAAATATGCGATTTTAAAAGTAAAAGAGGACAAAAATGGACTAACGTTGAATGCCCTGAATCAACTGTTCGTGTATGCGGATGATGTAGATTTAATAGATGAAGATATAAGTGCAGTACAAAGTAACACCGAGGTCTTAGTAGAAGCGTGCGATGAGATAGGTTTACAGATAAACATAGAGAAAACAAAATACGTGATAACAAGCCGAAACACAGGAAATAACGGAAATAGATACATAACAAGTAAGAATGAAAACATGGAGAAAGTAAACGAATTTAAATATTTTGGAGGATATGTAACAAGCAAAAGCGAGGTAGCGGGAGAAATAAAAACACGTTTAATACCGGGCAATGCATGTTTCTACTGAGTCCAGAAACTCCTAACTTCGCGATTAATATCAATAAAGTTGTAATTGAAAACATAGAGAACGGTTATTGTACGGTTGCGAAAGTTGGAATACGACGCTAGCAGATGAACATAAATTACGAGTGTCTGAAAATAAGTCTTGAGAAAGAGATATGGGCCGAAACAGGAGGAAATGAATGGAGAATGGAGGAAACTGCATAATGGAGAACTTCACGGATTGTACGACTCACCCGATGTTGTAAGAATACTGAAATCGCTAAGACTAATTGATAACACTGTTGCAAGAAAATTATTGTTCTTTGGTACAAACTATCTACAGTACATGTTTCTAAGGGAATTTATTATACAAAATTCAAATTTGAAATCAGAATTTTCAGTGTCAGACACGCCTGTTGAGGTATATCAACATATCAGCCTGTTAGTTGTTAAACTCGTGGCATTGCTGGAAATAAAATGCAATTTATGGAAGGACGCTTGGGAAATGTATGTTTTGTTTAGATGTAACAGGAAATCCCATTATACAACAAAAATTGGTGTCAGCGAATTTGCCAAGAGAGTGGAAACAATATACAGTATAAGGATTTGACAGCTCGCAAAGATGTACTTCTTCATATCTTCGCACCACACTATCGTTTATTAAACATTCGCAAAGGCCAATGATATAGTTTTTGATTGGTTTTTATATTGCTAACAAGTTCAGGGGGAGGCAGGTGAAGCCAGGTTAGTACATCGTTGATTATCGTGCAAAACACGAAGGTGCTACGTGGTGAGATAGTTCTTTCGTTAAGCTGGGATCTTATATCCATTAGGCGATTTGAATTTTCTTATAAAATTTCTTTTTTACTAATATCCATGCAGGGAATCCCTAAGTTAAGACTGGTCGAAAGAAAGCTTTGTAAGTATAGATGACAGTTGATTGTCTGAGACCCCATGTATTGAAGAAGACGTTTGAGAAGGTTTAGTAAATTTTCTGATGAACATATGTAAAGGAGGTTGCAAACTCTACGTACGAGATGGTGATCTAGGATTATCCCTATGGTATGTTAATTGTTTCGAGAGAACGACGGGGCTCATGTAAGACTATGACGTTTAACAGTCGCATACCAAACGGAGGAGGGGTCCGGCTTTTGTTAATAATTTCTGTACCTTTCATAGTTATGATTTGCATTTTTTTACTTTTGTAATACGTTTTCCCGGACATAGCACAATAAAAATTTATCGCCCTGTCAACAAATAAGAGCACGATTTGTTTTTCCTAACCTACCCATTAATTCCATTTGTTGTTTCTATTCAGATTTCCACTAGATGGCAGACGTACTGCGTTTGGTACACTCTAATGTACAGAAACTTATGAGAATTGTCAAGATGGTGACATATCTAAGAAAATTATTCAATGAATTTGCACTCAATAAAATATTTGTTATTTTTTTTTTAGATTTGCGGAGTTTTTTATTTAATAAGTACATCTGCTCCAAACTCACAGCGATAAAATATATTATTGTGGTTAGGTGGACATAGTGTTTGTAGGTTGTTGCGTTTTGAAATCTTCACGTTTTTCTTTATTTTAAGGCTACTAACAATATTTAGAATTCTGAGGTCTGTGATGGCGCCCGCTCCCTTGGTGTTTTTCGGTACAAATGCGGAACTGGTATGCGATGTTAATATTTCTAGGTTGGTTCGGGAACAAATCGAAGCTTTTTCGTAGGATACTTCTTAATATAATGCCAAAAAGAGAGCATATTTTTTCGAGGGGGCACGCCCCATTGACCCCTCCTTTGGTGTTTTTCGGTACAAATTGGGAATTGGTACGCGACTGTTAATATTTGAAGGTTGGTTCGGGAAGAAAACGAAGCTTTTTCTTACAATAATTCTTTATATAATACAAAAAGAGAGCATAATTGTTTTAGGGGGCACACGTCCCCAGCCTCCTCGGTGTTTTTCGGTTCAAATTGGGAATTGGTAAGCGACTCAATATCTCTAGGTTGGTTTGTAAAAAAATTGAAACTTTCTCTTAGAATAATTCTTAATACAATCCCAAACTAGAGCATATTCCTTTGAGAGGGGATTCGACCCCCGTGGCCCCTGTCTGGATACGCCACTGACAGGGAACTTAAAATACGTATTTGGGCCCTATGTCATTCTAGGATATTCAGTTACACATATTCCGTCAGATGAATTACATTAATCACCGACGTGGGGTCCGGACCGGACCCCTCCCCCTCCCCTTGTATTTATTTGAATTTCGCCTGACACGGGATTTACTTTGGGGAATAATGGAAACAATGGTTTGAGTTTAGTTTGAATTTGTGATGAGTCTTACTGCCACCATGGGGTGAAATAATTGATGACGTGAGTGAATGGATGATTGATATATTGAATTGAGTGACTAAGAACAAGAAAGGCGGTATCATCAGCTTATTAGAAAGATGGACATTGGAAACAGGGAAGATAAGAAACAACGAGAAGAGAGAATGTATAGAAGTGGTGATAGGGAGGATTACTGAGGTACTCCAAAATGGAGAAGATGGAATGGAAGATGGCGGAGTTATGTTAATTATAGGCTAACCCGTTGGGTGCGGAAGTGGAAAATAAGTCAAAGGTGTGTTACGGAGAGACGTAAGACTTGGAGTTTTAGATAATGGCTTGGTGTCAAACGCAGTTAAAAGCTGTTACTAAGACGAAAAGACGAGATGTAAAGTGTTACAATGGTTGAAGATCACATTGATGAATTTGATAAATTGATCGAAAGCCAGATTGACGGTGCGGTTGACTTTTTCATAGTCACGTAGTGACTGACTCGTTTTGATGGTTACGCTCTCACTTCGTTGAAGGGATGGCTGGTCTCTACGACGTTATAGAATTTTATGATCCTTTATTTTTATTCATAAATATTAAGCCGTGAACATTATAAATTTTAGCTTATAAACATAATAAGTTAGAGATTACGGGACACTGCGATTGGAAATGATGGTGTTGTGCATGTAGATATTACAACAAACACACTGTGACGACTGTAGGGTTTGATGGAATACACGTGAGTCATACACGCTACAATTATGATTGCAGTTCATTGATGGGTATGAACGGTAAGTGAGTGGTGTGAATGAAACTGTCTTCAGAAAGAAGTAAAAAGTGGGACCGTGAAAGAAATTTGATCCTGAAATTATTACTTGCACGTTGACTTTAAAGATTTATTTGGTTGCTGATTGAATTTGATGGATGATGGGTGGTCGATTGAATAGGGATAGGTTTTTGTAATGTAGAGGAAATCAAAGTAATGAGTTGTTTGATAGTTGGGTTTGGTAAGTTGTTGGTTAAAAGTTGGGGATTTGGGCATATGTAGAGGAATTGCGTTTGGATTTACACTTATAAGAGAAAGTAGCGGTGAAAGGAATCGTGTTCCCCTCAATGGTTACACTTTATAGATTTTAGTAGCTGTATTTGTGATGATGTGATTTTCCACATGTGTATTTTTAGTGTTATGATGTTGAGTAAACACACAGATTATTCTTTAACATTCTGAAATTGAGTGTTCACTGTATTTCTGAGCACTCGTGGCTGAGTGCATGATAGTTCAACCCTATGTTTCCGTCTGGAAAAGCTTCGATGTTGAGTATTGTCTTAATGGTGTGTTGGCTAGATGTAAATACTCGCACCATGCTGACTTTTGATTCTTGAGCACTTAGTGATGATGTATCCCTCGGCTTTCAGTTCGTTCTCGATTTCATCATTAGTGAGATCTGGTGGTTTACGTATGCCTCTGATTACGACAGAAAGTATAGGTGGTCTTTGTGGTGGTGTGATTGACGAATCGTAGCATTTGAAAATGCTGTAGGTGATGTTGAGTGTTCTGTCCAAAATATTTCAGAACTATATTTGTTCCTGGCATGAGTGGCGAAGTTACTATGAGATGATTTGAGATTAATACAATTTCAAGTAGGAATGATATAGGCTATGGAATCGTGAGCAGCATGTATTTAGTCAGTTGACGATAATTCCATGATATTAAACCAGACAAACTAACGAAGTAATAATTACATTTTCGTTCGAAATCCTACATCTCCAGCGGTCTCGATGGTTTAGGTGGTAGAGTGACGACTTACTGTGTAGCATGCTCGAGTTCGATCCCCGTGCAGACTAATTTTTAGAAGAACTAATAACATACGGGCGGAGTTTCTTCGCGTAAAATACTATTGTTTGTTTAGTATCATACAGGTAGCCGTTACGTGAATTTCTGTACCACTCATCAGTGACGAAGTAACGTAATCTGGGGCCTAGACAAGGTCAACTTGATTGAGGCCCGTTCGTGCGCACAATCGTGAGCACTCACTGCTAATGTTGACCGGAATATCTTATTTTCCGTTATTCCTAGACTCGCGGGGAAACGGAATGTCCCAAAAGGGGCTCACTCGCCGTAACCTATAATGCTTATTCAGATTATGTAGAACCATACTTATCAATCATTACAGTCAAGTGTACAAGTAAGAGTCCTGAGGCGACATAGCCATTGCGTCACCAACAAGCACTGATGTATTCCATTAATGTGCGAATCTTAATAAGCGATTATTCACTTGTGTCTGCAACCGGTAGGGTCTCTTCGGCAGATGGAGTTCGCGGCGTGGGCATCACTAGCCCCGCCCTTATGCCGTCACAGTTACTCACGAGTTGTTTTGTACGTGGCTGCTTCTTTGTTGTTTCTTATACGAAAACTGTATTGCATCATCATTATTAACCATGTTCTCTGCGGTTTCCAATAGAAACGAATTCACCTGTGCTTGTAATAATTATGAAACTACTTCTCCAACCGTAGAAAGCATGTAGTTACGTCAGGCAAGTTTTGTCGACATAAATTTATTATGTGTTTCTCTCTCCTGTGTCTTGGTTGCGTTTTCATTGGGTTCGGTAAACTCAAAGGGAATTATGATTCAGCTTGTATTTCTCAACCTGTCGCTCGACGCACTATATAGCGTACACTGCGTTCCATGAGCAGTCGTCGATGATGATTTGTGCCACCAGGATAACACAACTTTGCATCCTGCACGGATAACACAACACAACAGTGACTTTCAGGAGCTTCCTTGACTCACGCAAGGATTTGAACTCCATCTAACACCTAAGAAAAATTGTGCACTCGGTGCCTTGGACCATTGGGGTTTGGACTGCAATATTAAAAGTACCTGGACAGGTGCAGCCACTGAACAACTGCAAAAAATTTGTAGACTCCCTGACGTGTCAAGTAACTGAAGAGAGGGAGGAACTCCACGTTATTTGATATGGTATGCAATTTTGATGTATCTGGAATCTCATTACTACAAGATTTCCATTGACATCCATTTATTTTTTTAAAAAAATGACTTGAGCCAATGATGACAAAATGCCATAAATAAATTAGATTCAAACCAATGAATGCTGGATGGTTACTTATAAATTACTATGCGTGTTTAAGAACTTGTTAAAATGAACCTTCAGAACGCTAATTGATGGCACGCTTATCTCAATTTTTGCAAAAAAATGGACACAGCACGTTCTTTTCCCGTGGTCTTCATTTATAGGCAACGAAAACAAATATAGTGTGATTATTTACTATAGATTTACTGACAAGTGAAGAAGAGAGAACATGAAGATCTAGAAAGAGGACCATTTCAATATGAAGTTAAATATCATTATCAGTGACGGAATTTGGGAAACCAGGACCCATGGTCAAAATCCTCTTGGTCAAAACAACTGTAGGTCAACACAGGCTTGAAGTTATATGATCTTCACCACACATATAGACACAAGGGATGACGTAAAGAGTATAGGACTGCGATGCATGGGAAATAAAAATACCAATACCCCTCTCATGTGGTGCGAGTGTCGGTTCCAGAGGTGAAATAGGATATTAAAATGAGAGAATAAGATACACACTACAAACAGGGATACCATTATCTGGTAAGCCTGAACAAGAGACCGCAGCTTCTGATCTTACCCTCGTCTCGCTTTTCAGAACAGTCTTGCTTGTGAAAGACTGCGAACTCAGTTGGAGAAAATTGGACAAGAAAGGCATAGCTATTGTAATCTAGCTTTGAATAAAGAACCTGATAGTTTGCTTCGCATTCCGAAGAATCTAGAGAATGTAGGGTATCAAGAGTACGAAACGCAATTATTCCGGTGTATGTTAGGTGGCAATACATTTCCTTCGTCTTTACATTGGAAAGAAATAACGTCATATGTAGGAACGGTGAGAAATCTGTACGTAACGACGACCATACTCACAAATTTCCGACTCTAGCGGTGACTTATCGGTTCTTTGCTGACCCTAGCAATGAGGTGCTATGTTAACTGTTGTTTCATCTAGGGATTGGAGCAATAAATTTAACCCCTTAATCGCCCGATTTTGTGAAATTAAAATTTAAGATTCAAGGAAGAAAATCAGTCATTCTGCATCGTTGCAGGAACCAAGTGGCACGAATCATTGGAAAAGCAAACAGTACGGGTCCACTATTCCCTGCTGCAACCCAATCCCTTGCATGCTACTGCACCCAATGACTGTACCATGCACCGCCATCGTAGGGAAATTTTCTCAAAATATTGATTGATTATTGTATATATTTGGGTACATAAAGGAGCATTCGAAATTGGATTTAATACATTTCTCAGTTTACATCATATACGACAGACGGGTATGAAAAAAATATACCGTTACGAAGTGCGAACACTAATGGTTATCATTATAATAAAAATAAATAAATATTTTTTACGAAATTATCAAATCGAAGACATTGAACTGCAATTATTGTAAAATTACTACTAATATACTTAAAGTAAAATTATATTTACATAGCATTTAAAGTCCTTGGTGATGACGGTAAGAACTTATCTTGTTTAATTTTAAAACGCACGTTGTTATGTAACAACTTGGCATTATTATTAATACACTTTATTACAATTAAAAATATAGGCAAAGGCAACAATACCTTGTTTTATATCAAGTTTCGGTTTATTATTTTTGTAAAAAAGAAAAAAAAATACGTGTAGACTTGAAGTAAATGTATTCGCGCCTTGCTCCACATATTAATAAAAGTCTAATTTTTCTTTCTTATTCTTTCTCAGTGTTCTCAGGTGGAGGGAAAATTCCAGGAAAACGGGAAAATCTGGGCGAAAAGAAAGGCAAAAGGGAAAAATAATTTACAATCGGGAAATTTTGTTGAATCCTTTTGGCACTTTTTGTTTTAATTTTCCAGCAATTATTTAAGAAAATTTTAAATCCGGGAAATTTTTACGAAAATTGGGATTTTTTCTGTATTTTGAAGGAAATAATGCGACGGGAACCTGACAGCACTATGGTACAATAATTTTCAGAATAAAGCTATAAACCGTGAACTGCTGACGTAAGGAAAGATCACACAAAAAGATCTAAAGCTGAACAGTTTCATGACAAAATTTATAGCTGTGCCAAATTTTATTCCCTGATGTGCATAAGCGGATTTATGGGGGCATGGGGGGCATTGCTCCCCAGTCATTTCAGAATGACTTTAAATGTTTCATTCTAAAAGGTATCTTTTAAAGTAATTGGCCCCAGGGTCTCTCTTTGTCCCCCTCAGGGTCTCTGTCCTAAATCCGCTCATGCTGATGTATATCAGAAATCAGAATATTCCCTGATAAGAATTGGACTGAAAAAATGTTCAAAGTTGTTTTCGTTCTTCACACTATGAAATAATTGAAGGTAAACGTTTATGAGTGAATAGGTTAGCTTCGACAGAGTACGTACAGTTAGGTTAGATTAACAATAGAGTGGGGCGGGCTTATTCTTGTGCTGTTATAGCCCGTACAATTAATTTTATCTTTAATAACGATACAGTGGAGCCCCGATAACTAGAATTCCTTCATACGTTCAATTTTCTTCATTCCCCTTCCCTTTTCCACTCCTTAATTTACTTCTAGAAGTCAGACCTGTCTATCTAGAGAAGTGTCAGTGCGGGAGCTTTGCCAACCTGGAGAAGGAAATATACGGGAGATTGTACGAACAAAACATGCCAAAGAGTTTCAATACAGACGTTAATTATCACAAAAGTACTATGAATAAAAAGAGCGTACGGTAACAAGTAATTTCAGTTTTTAGCGTAGGTCTTATTTGAAAAATTGAAGTAAACTAAAATGTTTTAAGCTTACTGAAATAGTTCACGATCTCATCACTTCAACAATTCTTCTATATACCATTAGTGTTCGATTTAAAGCGTGGGATTTTCCATATCCCTGCGAAAATCTTCCCTGACTCTGATTTCCGCAATATCCCCAAGCCTGGGATATGAATGGATATAAAATATGGGTTTCTACGCTCTGGAAATTGTACAAACCATTCCATATAATACTTCTACCATATATTGATAGTTAACAAAGAACTAAAATAAATATATCGTCAGTGCAATAATTAATTAAATACACTAAACAAAATTATTTTTACAACTTAGTAGATTCTTTTTGACAATATTTAAAACCCTACTGTTTACCGGCCAACGGTAAGAAAAACCACTCTCTCTCACACTTTTCATACCAATAAAGCCCTGGTATCAAGTTGATCCATCAGCTATCTCGCAAGCTTTACTTTAGAGCGCCAGCTTTAAATTTTGCACTTTTTCTCACAATGTGTGAGTTTGCAAGTTCTTTGCGTGAGAGCGTGAGCTTGAATCCGTGTGACTCACGTATTTTGCGTGTGTTGACAGGTTTGAATAAATTTAATAAAAGCGCACGAGATGGGAGTCAGAAATATCTTATGTAATTTAGGCATTGTTCTTGAATAACGTTTGATACAACTACCTATGTGTTAAATATTAAACATCTTCTTTCAAACATACTTCCATTGTATTCTAAGAGTAAATATGACTAAAATGTGGCTGGTCCTTAAGTTGTCAAAATGATTTTCTCATCGTACTTTTCAAGAATCAGATGATTGTAGTAACAAGGAAAGGGTTGATTAGACTGAAGTTAAAACTTGACAGAAGAGTCTTTCGGGGTTACTAATCAAAATGCTAAAAGTGACCGAAAATGCAAGTTGTGTTTCAATTGTTATCTTGCTAATCGACGGTGGATTTCTCATTTTATACAAATAAGCTTTGAACCGTCAGAGTTAAGAAAATTTTCCTCAAAAGACAAAAGAAAAAAAAACGTCATACAAAACATTTTTCGCGGAATGAACAATAAAATATAGTTTGTTTTTAAAAGATCCTGGATTTCCTTCTTCTTAATACTTTTTTTTATCAGTTTGCTCATGTAAGTGGTATTTTGGTTTCATTTTTATTCACAATTGCTAATTATAAGCCTCTGTCAATTCATGGTATATGCTCTTGCTATTATACGTTAAAGTGATTTGCATACCTCATTAAAGAGTTACATACATGGATTAATTATTGAAATTTTCTTTATCTTAAACAAAATGTGATTTTTCAATAAATTACAGAAAATTTCACTAAAAGTTTTTTTTTACCTTGATTCTAAAGTTTTTTTCAGAAAACAAATTGATCAAAGCTGATAAACTGTAAGTCCCGATTATACAACAATACTAGAAGAAACATATTGAAAAATTAATTAATCTGAGAATTTAGATAGTAAATTTCTTTGGTATTTGTGGATGAAAAAACGTAATCAGCTTTCCGAAAATTGTCAACAACATGCAATGAATTAAAAAAAAAAGATATAAAGTAACATAAAAGGGAGGATCTCATAAACATGATTTGGCAACGATGAGTTATCAACAATGTTAAAAATAAAACAATTCAGAAATCATATTACACTTCACAAGATTTCGAGAACCACTTTAAACTTTTCGTAAGCCCGAATGGAAAGACATAGACCTAGGCTAGAAATATGGTTTTAGGCTAAACTGGTACGTTCAAAATTGATGTTTAAGCCTAAACCTAACTTAGATTAAGTCTAAACTCCGTCTGTGTAATCAGTCACTTGGTGTTTTATGTTTAAAAATGTATGTTTAGGAACTAAATTGTATATTACAAGTGGTGCCGTGATTGTTGGGCTGTTGTTTCTTAGAGATATGTGCAGAATATGGTATTTAAGGTTATTTTTAACGTATTTCTGCTGTAATTAAATTTGTTGGGTATTTCTATAAAACTATAAATTTCATGCATCAATAATAATAATACTTACATGCTCCAACCAGACGTTCGTCGTTAAAATTTGATCTTTTAGATTCTGAGAAAGAAAACAAATGAAAAAAATATTAGTCACTTCATTTGCGTCTAGTTATCACGTTAAAAAACCAATAATATAAATACATAACTATTACTACAATAACTGTTATAGTTATTTCAGTTCTACCTGAAAATCATTCTCAAGAGAAAATAAAATTATTATAACATTTATGGTTGTGTACACTTCAGTTCTTAAAAGTTGGACTATGGAGAAATAATAATTTCTAACCAGGAAAGCACCCACTGAATTCCAAAGAATATTACATGAAGTATACATAACGATGAAATTGGAAAAATATTTTAGACAGAAATGTGCAATTATGAATCCATAAATTTATAAAATTGAATTTTTATTTAATTTTACAATAACAAAATAGATAACTAATGTACCTTTTGACATGAATAAGCACACAAAAATTTATTTAGAATATTATTAATTCTTAAAACAAAATACTTTGTGAACTGCGTCATAATAATGTCTTAAACACGCATAGCCAGTAGCAAATTAAATACTTAAGAATGCTTGTTAGTGGTATTTAAAAAAAAATACATTGTGAAATTAATACACATTGCCATGATAAGAATATAAGATCATAATGCTATTTTAACGGTACAAATTAAACTTATTGTCCAAATATATTTCGAAAGTACACTCAAGAATATCGCTTCTGTAGCATAGTGAATTTATGCCAATACTTCCCAGGTTAGATTTTAATTATTCAACGTCGGCAATGAGTATAGAAAGATATACCTAAAAATCGTAGATTTGTGTCTGCAAATGTTGAGCGAGTTCTGAAAACAAACGCTAGATGGCTCTATTGTTTTCTAACAGAGCTGCCCTCTAGCGACGAAAATGGAACTTATTGCAAAAATGTCCTTTTATTTTTTTTAAAAAAACTAAGTTGTTTAAAAATGATAATACCGTGATATTATTCCGGAAAGGACTAACCGTTCGCTTTAAAAGACAAGTATGTTCGCTATCCTGAAATCCGCCATTTTGGATTGTTGGTCGATTTTGATTACTATTAGCCTTCTTTTTAATTTACTTTGTCTGTCTGTCTATGAGTCCGTCTGTTACCCAAGCTAAGCTTCAATCAAACCAAGTAGAAAGAAAATGATTTCAGTTCAGTGTTGTCAGGTGGAAGGAAATATCATGGAAAACGGGAAAATGTGGGTCCAAAAAGGTGAAAGGGAAAAAAATTAAAAATCGGGAAATTTTGTTGTATCTGTTTGGCATATTTGTTTTAAATTTTCATTAAATTTTAAAGAAAACTTACACAATCCTGGAATTTTTTTACAAAAATCGGTACATTTTTCAGTATTTCGAGGGAAATATTGTTACGAAAACCTGACAACACTGTTTCAATTTTGAGTTCTGCCACCTCGATTTACCAGACCGTTTCTAATTTGGTAACTCTAAAGCTGGCAGGTCCTTTCAATTTGGTAAGCTCTCTCCATTTAAAGAATTCAATCTAGTTTCAACTAGAAGCAATTCAGTCCGTTATCATCTGGTTCGACTTAAATGTACGCTAGAAGCGTATTTGTGCTTGCTGTTAAATATAAAGGGGTCCATTTATATTTGTCGTTATTTTGATAAAACGAATTATTAACTCGGCACATTTATGCGATCCACGCAATCACATATAAACATTACTAACAATGTTGCAATCTAGCACAAAATTTTACTAGTCAGAGAGAAAAATTCCTATCTTCTCATATTCAGTAATGCAAGATATCAATTACATTTTATGATGCTAATAATTATCATATAATATGATATATAATAATATTTAAATAATATAATAATTATATTAAAATATATTATAATCCATGATATCTTTTGAGAAGGGAATGGAGAGGATATTGTAATAGGTAGCTTGTTTATTTACAGTTGTTGTCATATATTGTATGTGTATATATGGGAAGGAGATACTAAGTTTTTAGTTGGATACACTGTTCAGTTAAATTTGACCAAGTCAATATATAATTTAAAAAAAAAAA
>JAGDQP010049623.1:0-14452 GCA_022664845.1 Lepisma saccharinum | reverse complement strand
TCACGTTGTTGCCAATCTCTATCAAGACATTTTATTTTAATGCACACGGAAAATGTAGTCTCAAGGAGAATTCTCAAAGTAATTGTAGTTCCTTGAAATGAAACGAGATGTCACTACAGTCATGTTACTTTTCAAAGAGAGAAACAGTCGAGACAAGAATATGAAGACGACTTTTTCTTCTTCTTTAATAAGATGATGAAGAAACTGTAAAAAATAGCGAGCTCGATGCTGCTAAGAGTAGGTAAGTGGAAGGAGATAGGACACGACAGACATGAATATGTAAGAAGTGTGTACAACCTGGGTGATACAGTAGACATTTCTTAAGAGAGTATTAGGTTCTAAGACGGGAAACGAATAGAATGTATGAATAATGTATTTTAGTGAAACAAAGATGGGGGTAGAAGGCCCCATTTTAGGTAAAGATAAAGTAACATCTGCTTGCTATCTCTTTTAAAAGTTGGAAGTCTATAAATAGCTCTCCATTATATCTATTATGCTATTAATAAAGCTTCATATGCACGTGCAGAAACAAGCAAGAGAATTTTTTTTCTCTTAGATGAGGACAAGCATTAATCCTATGCAAACAAAGCACTTAAAAGTAAACACGTTTTTCTTTTCAGTGAAATTCTGAGATGTAAGAGTAAGGGGGTTTAGTTCTTAGGGCTGCTTTTGTTACAAGCGTGCGTTGTTTGTGATTTGGGTGAGTAGTCAATTGAAAAACGTGTTTTATTCCGTGTTCTACGTGTAACGCACGTTTGCAAGAAAATCAGTCCTTAGATTTTTCCAATAAGGGTTGCTGTTGTTTTACTATAGGGGTGCTGCGCTGTCCATTAAAATCAATTTTTATTTGAATATTTTTACTTTGTAATATGTTTCTGCTTACTTCACTTTGAAACTCTCTATGATAAAAACGCTGTGGCTACAGGCACGTCCATCGTAATGTGAATACAAAATGCCAACATCTCAGGCACGTCAGTTCTGACGTAAAGAATGACGTCACAACGCGTTTGAAATACCATTTCAAATCGTTTGTCTCCAGCGACGTTGGTGTCTAGGTGATAGAGCGTCGCACTCTGTGGTGGAAAGAGTAAAAAATCTTAAAAAAAAAAGTCATCAACGCAAGTTAACAAGTGCGGTTTTTTACACTCAAATACCCAGCGCCGGATTTATACCTCTAGGTGCCCTAGGTCTATAACACCCTCCCTTTTCCTTCCCCCTCACCCCTCCCGTCCTTTTCCAATTCCCACATTATGACAAATTACTCTCCTTTGTTCTCGCTATTTGATAATAATAAAATTAAAACTTATCTAACTCTGCTAATATGGTTATTTACAAAATACGGGTCAATAATAATAATAATAATGGTATTCTCTTTCTTGTTTGTTTGTTTGGTACAAATTAACTCGCATTCTTGTCTGTTCGGTACAAATTTTGCAATCGATTTTAAACTCACTTCCCTTCATCCGATTTCTTTGAAAATTTGTAAACTTGCTTGCTTCCGATGACAATACAATATTCAATCATTAGATATACGACAGAATAATCCAGTTAACTGTAATTAATTAATAGGAAATTATCCTTAAATGCACGCAACGCCGCAACTATTTTGTGAAATTTGGGTTGCCTATCTCGCAGGGAGTTTAATATTCATCTATTAAACAGATAAAATAATTAAAAAAGGATTTTTAAAAAACACGCGTTCTAAATATGGACTAAAAAGTAAAAAATAATAAATTAAATCAATCTTAAGAATAAAAGCGTTGATGCTCTTGCTTACCGTATCATAATATCTAAGAGCACCACGCTTTTGTTTTCCGATTCATAAGATTAATTCAGTTTAATATTTTTTACACTTTAACCCATCTAAAAAAAGCATATTTTCAAAAAATCCTTTTTAAATTAATTTTTCATTTAAAATGCGCCTCTGTGAAAGTTGCGCCCCTAGGCCAGGGCCTAGTGAGCCTAGAGGTAAATCCGGCCCTGCAAATACCTATAGATTAGTGGTCTATGATTGGTTTTCCCATTTACTAATACAAGGGGCGAATAGAGACCTTGTTAGCAGCATTTTTACTTCAAAAAGTATGATTTTAATCTAGTTATAGGACATTTAAAAAAAACATACATAGTAACAATGAAGTAATACCCTGGAATTTTAGTATATATATGTAAGTTTTCAAAGGTAGGTTATTTTATGTGAATATTTTTCGTAACCCTTGCGTAGTCATTATTGAATAAATACAGCGATAAACGCAGTTTAAAATTTTCTTGGGAACAGTACAAAAAATCTTTACCGAACTTTACTTGACGATTGTATTTCTCTAGAAGTATACATATTGGAGCAACTAATCTGTACGTTTCATCGCCGGATTCGGAAGTATTTGTTGAGAGTTAGCAAAGTTACAGGTGTTTTGATGTTCGGAGTTGTTAATTGGATGATAATCGGAGTTGTTAATTTGTTGTTGTGATCCACAGTATGATCTAGCCTGATATTAACAGTCTCATACCAAAGGAGGGGGTCCTAGCCGAACCCCAGCTTGGTTTTTGTGATTATTTTCTGTACCGTTCAGAGTTATGATTTGAAACTTTGTTATATTTACCATATGTCCTTTCCACACATAGCGCAATAAAAATTTCTTCCCACCCATCAACAAATAAGAGGACAAAATATATATTTTTTTCTTACCTACCTGTGAATTCGTTAGAAATAATTTTCGCTTTGTCGTAAACGTGAGGTTCTTTTGCTCTTTTTATTCAGGCTTCCACTAGATGGCAGATGGGCTACTTTTGGTAAATTCTCCTATATTTCAACTAATGCATCTGTCAAGATGATGCTATATCTAAGAAAATTGTTCAATGAAATTGGAGTCAATAAATTATTTGTTGTTTTGGTTTTATATTTGCGCTGCTTTTTGTGCAACAAGTGCATCTGCTCCATACTCACAACAATAAAATATATTATTTTGATTAGGAAATATTGGGAGTGTTGTTTGCGTCTCGAAATAAGCATATTGAATGTAATCATTCATTCGTTTAAGGTATATACTGAGACATACTATAGCAGTGATCAGGGATTCCACCAAAGTCTTCACTTTAGGTTGTTGTAAGTAGAGTTTTGCATAGTTTCTGCCGATTTTTGACCGTAAAAAGTTTGAAGTTACGTTTAGAAACCGTGCAAAACTACTCCAATTCTAACTTTACACTCCCAAACTGAGAATCCCTGTACTATAGTATAAATTGTGTGCTTATATGTTGTAAATTAGATCCGTACGGAATTCCGGACTGAAATTTATGTATTTACAATATCTGTGTTCACAATTCCGGAATCGGAGTGACAATTTTTGGGTCTCTGCAATGTTTGAACTTCGAAAAGGCTGAATTCCGCAGCGTCAGATCTCCAGAGATTTGCAAGGTAGGAATTCAGGGGTTTTGAATTTCCGGAGTGTTAAAATTCCAGATTCCAAGGAATTCTGAATTCCAGAATTGATTTTGAAATTCCGAAAATATAGTCAAGTGTCTTCAAATGTAAATCTATGTTAATATAAATTTATCATATAAAATAACTAACTTTTGTAATATTATTTTTAACTTCCGATATTATAGAGAAGACGATCCAGTATCCGGTATAAAATGGTATTATGGACCTTAAAATACCTATATTCTTCTAAAGTAACGAAATGCACAAATGTAGTGATATTTTTCCATTTTTAGGAGAATAACAATAATCACCATTTTGGGGGTTAACATTGCCCCCCCCCCCCCCCCGCCGGTGTTTTTCGATGTAAATTTGGACTTAATATGCGACTGCTAATATTTCAAGGTTCGTTCGGAAACAAATCGAAGCTTTTATTTCGGGAAATAGTTGATAAAATGCAAAAATAGAGCACGTTTCTCTGAGGGGGAACGCGGCCCCTCTCTAGATACGCCACTGAAATGGACCTTAAAATACATATTTGGACCCTATGTCCTAAAAAGGATATTCATTTACACATATCCCGTCAGATTGTTTACTTGTAAGATTAGTTACAAAATCCAGAGTCGTGGGGTCCGGAGCTAACCCCCCGCCCTATTGGTTTTTGTTGGTACAAATTTGGCATTGGTATGTGACTGTTAAGATGAGTGTGGTATGGATCAGTTCTATGTTTAAGTGTGCGAGAGGTTCTTGTTACTGGGCGATAGGATCCCTCAATTGTGAATATGTTTTGGAGACTATCGACTTTGTCTGTTTGCGGCTGCACTCTCTGCCAGAATTGGATATGTACTGTACGTGAGCTAGATTTGCCAATGAGTTGGTTGAAGAAATCTCCAGAATTTTGAAGGATCTGTCGCGTCCACGAAGTTGTTTTGGTAGTATGGATCCATGTTCGTAGTTTACATGCTTTGATGTAGTTTTAGACCATTCTTAGACATTGTCTATGTAGGCGTAATGTTTCTATAACCTCGTGAGTAGATATTCTCGATAGGCATTGGGTGAGAGTTGAATAACATTTAGATAGATAGTGTGGCGGTAATTTTTGGTTTTATGGCTCTATCCTAGTGGTAGGGATATTTTCTTTGCTGTGGGGAAATTGTCTCCCCTTGAATTGTTGTGGGGAGTTGTATGACAGCTTGGTCTGTAATGGTTAGATGATATCTTGCAGATATTTGTCTGGCGTTTTCTTGTAGATTTAATTAGTGTGGTATTGTTTCCAGCTTGCTTTAGAAAAGTATTTGATGTCTGATGGCTGTCATATTCGCGTGACGAGTAGGTATATTTAGGTTCAGTTTTACAGGATCATGGTCACTGTCTCTCGAGTGTATTCAAAGATTAATAAATGACGTAAGGAACAAAGAGAAAATACCATGCTGTTTTGTTTGTTATTAATGATTTATTAATGTATTATAAATTAACAAGATATGCACTTTCCACCAGCACAAAACTATTATGAAGTACTTCCCAGGAATTCCTGATGCTTGTAAATTCGATACTTCTCATCAAAAGTGTTGTAAACAACGAAAAGTAGATATCGCAGGAGACAATGGGCCAAACTGCATTCTGATAGAGTGTTTTTCTTCCAACACACATTTCATAGTCATCAAGCGCCATCTCTTGAGAACATCTAAAACTAATATCGTCGACCTGATCACAAAGTGTCGTATCTCAAAATTTGTTAGTTTTTAAGTTAGGATGACCATCAGAATATGGCATTTTGTGTATATTTTCTTGTCTCAAATCGACGTATCTCAATGATAAGGCGTTCAAAAGTGATTATCAAAAATAGGTTACAAGAATATTAACAAGTAGTACGGAAGTACGTTTCTTTAAACTGCTCTCCTGAGAAGTTTGAAATATTGAGATACGACACTTTGTGATGAGGCCGACGATATGCTTGACAAAAACGTTGGATACGTCGTTCTTCGTGCGAATGATTAAGTTGTTACCTATCCACAATTAGATTCTTTATCTTGGCACAAGACCAGAAGCAAAGGCATCCATTCCGTGTGCGACGCGTTGTGAACGGTATATGGGGGATGTGAAGGTAGCGCTCAACATATTCTCGACCTGTGGCACGAAGTGAGATGGGGAGGATCAGTCCCATGCTCGACCGCCTTTACCTTTCAAAATACCCAGGACTCTCTGGTACTCAATTTGATAGGAGGTTCAATACATGTGGAGCTCTGTAGAAAAGCAAAAGCGTTCTGGCCTGGATTTGATTGAACCCGGCACGCCCGAACAAACACTAAAATGGAACAATTTCAACCTCAGAGTAAAATATGGGAAACTATTAATCTTTTCTATCCTTCCTTACGATCCTTAGGCGACATTTGCTATTTTTTTTTTAAAAAAATAATTGTTTATGTTCATGGTAAATGTTAATATACATCCTACCTATCCCATGATTCAATATCTCTAATATATACAAAGTTGCTTATGGCTGTGATATGTCTACTTTATCCCTGCTTCTTATGCATCTTTCATACACGGTCCTTCCTTGTTTCATTTTAATATCGATCCCTCGCTTATCCTCTACACGAGACCAGCAGCAAGCGCTTCTTTCAATCTTTCAACTTTTTTTTTAGGTTTACTTTTTAACGGAAAGAAGTTTAAGAAAGGAAACTTTTGAACAACAACGAATAGAAATACGAGAAGTCTGTCAGAAGGATGAAACATTAAAAGTATCCCCGAAAGAAGTGAAGTAGCGAACACACTTTGAATCCTTTGCGGTTTGCTTTCTTTTACGCTAGAATTCTTCTTTTGAAACGTAGTATGAATTTTTGTGGGTCGTGCATTGCTCTGCAGAGAATCATAAATTTCTCACGAGACATACTTACATACCATCATTTGAATCTTGGCCAAACACAAAATTTCAAAACAACTTTAGGGAGTTTATTGGGCAAACATAAATCGAAGAATCTATTACTTTTCTTTTTTTGTTCCCGTCCGCAGTACCGTTTTATCGTCCAAACAACCTCAGAACAGACGTTTAAATTTCACATCCAGCGTGTGACGTCACCCAAAATAGGACTCTCAGACCATGTGAATGCTTGATAGATATTCACCATAGCATTTCTTTGTTGTAAATATTACATTCGCCCTAAATAAAGTTCTCATGCAGGCAAATATTCTGAAGTGTCAACGATTACAACTAACAGAAACAATTTTATTGACAACTAGCTAATTTGCCCGCCCGTTAGTGCGGGGTGAATAAAAAATGTTGACATTGTACTACTACAACTACCACCAATTACTAATACTAATTATAATAATACCACTACTACTAACACGATAACTACTATTATTAACTTTATTCAAATCTTTGTTAATCAAATTAAGTTATTATTTCTGGTTTGCAACGATGAAAATTTGAATAAAAATTATTTATTAATTTTATTGTTGATTAAAATTAAACATGGACATGATTTACATATTTATTTCATTGTTGCTAACAATGGAATAAGTGTTTATTCTTAATTAGTTGGACACCCGGTCACTTTCGGCGACTTAAAATTATGAGTGGATTTATGGGGGGCATGAGGGGCTCCAGTAATTTGAGAATGGCTTCAAATGGTTCATTCTAAACGATAGCATTTAATGTAATTGCCCCCTCCTTCGGTTTTTTATCGTGCCCCCTCAGGATATCTCTCCTAAATCCGCCCATGCTTAAAATATCCCTATGATCTGTCCTGAGTGTGAGACCCAAAGAACGCAATATGCAAAATCTGATGGACATTGATTCATATGGTGTAGATCTGTATAGAACTCTGGACATACATTCTAATTTAGATAGGCAGTTATGAAGATTGAACACAAAAAATAACATATTGGTGTATCTAATACGATAAATAAGTTATTAAAAAAATAATAGTGAGGAATTGAAAATTGACAGATACATATTACGTAGCTCTTTTTCACAGCGATCGTGGATATCTTCTATATAGTGTGTCTGGGATTCGGTCCCAGCTGGTGATATTTCGTCATTTAAAAAACAATCGTCAGAGGTACAAAGTGGAATTCGTTTCCAACGTATGTTATAACTTGATGCTGTTCAGTGGTCGGGATAGGAAGAAAGGGTTACACTTGAGAGAATCGAACTGTTTACGAGGAAGATCGTGGGAAGGAAACAAGAATCTCTGTTGTGAAACATCCCAAACAGCACGAGGATAGCAGGCCGATACCGGGCCAATAATGCCTTGTTTACATTACTAACATCTGACGGTGGTTAATGTTAACCGAGCCCATTTTAGTAACGTAAAAGCCAATCAACTTACTACGGTTATCTTCTTACGTTAGTAATCTAAACGCAAGATGGCCGTTAAGCACAGCTCACTTCGTGAGTTTATTTCTTTCTTTATCGAAATATATAGCATCCGAGTGGTGCGTATCGCTTTTAAAGTATAAAAGAATGATGGCAGAACTAATCTACAAAATATTACGCTACAATCAATTCATTTGTGTTCATTATTTTATAATTTAAAGCTCTACCATTTAACCTTAGAGTATGGAGAAAGGAGATTCCTTACTCTAAGCTAAACATAGATCGATATTGGCTGGTAAGATATTTCGCTATTCAAAGCTATTCCTGATACATGAGAAACTTGTACTTTATCCAGAAAACGTGAAAATAAAAATCTTGGTAGATTAAACTATTAAGTTTAGGGAAATATTACTGTTTCAAGATGACATTGCCGATACCGATCTACACGGGCCAATATCATTCCTAAAAGCGTCGTGTGTGCTTGAGAATGTCTATGTAATGGAGAAATAACACGTGTAATACAAAAAGAAAACATAAAGCTTATACATGCTCCATGCTTAATTTTATTCTATAATAAAAATACGGTCTATGTCACCACATAATATGTCTAGTAGTTGAAGTGTGTGCTCGACGTATTTATTCTTGAAGGATGACTCCGTAGCAGAGTGGTTAAGGCAACGAACAACAAATTACAAGGTTGCAAGTTCGAATCCAGTCGGAGAAAAGTGCGAACATTTTTAACTATAAATGAAGATGAGAAAATAAGACGCGTCATTGAGATCAGTCGATTAGATGTGTTACTGGGGACATACACCAAGACTTTTTGCAAGCAATATTATTTCTTCCAGACTTGTTATATGACCTTGAACAAAAAGATAGGAAGTAACTGAATTCCCCTTACTCGGAATACCCTTCCTATATCAGGGTGATGATTATTTTTGCGGATCTTTTGATACGACGAAGATGCAGTAATACACCTGTAACCCCCTCCCCCACATGTGTGGCATAATGATTTGTACAGAAGGACTGATCGATGATACAGGGGAGTGGTGGGAAGTTGACTAGATAGAGACAGTATTATTTTAACGAATAGAGCAAGCACAAGTACATTTCCATTGATACACATATCTTCGAATAAACAGAAGAAAGACTACATAAACGATCATAAAAATCAAAGAATAGATATTTACAAGTGTTACTTTACGGTATCCTCGAAATATTTTTGAAATACTTTCAAAAACACAGTTAAATGTTTGTTTCAACAAAAAGATATTATCTTGAACACAAATGCCAAAATTCCATTTAATGACAATAAGTACTAAGAGAGCGCAGTTACTTTAGTTTTCACAAACACAATCAAACAGATGAACAATAGTGCTGCCATCTCTTGGCATTATGATATGCCAACTCTTATTAATATGAATACCATTTAGCAATCGGACACATGAAACTATAAAGAATAAACTTCGTATCTAAAATATGAAATGGTGTTTAAGTAATGTTAGGTTATGTTGCTAGGCAACATAAGAAAGTACAGTAAATACTTTGAGTACAATATTTTCATCTTCATTATCATCCCTATGATTTATTTATTATTTCCTTATATTAGCATTATCGTCAACATTATTTTGTTGATCATTCGTGCCCTTACAGGGTAAAAAGTCTTTGGAAGACCCAGTGGTGGCGTAAGGAAATCTGGGGCCCGGGGAAAGTGAACTTGAGCAAGGCTCGTTAGCGAACACAATCGTGAGTATACTGCTACTGTTGACAGTAATAACTTAGTATTCCGAGTCATGCAGCAAAACTTGGGGTCCCAATGGGGGCTCACTTGCCAATACAGATAGATATCTTCTCGCTCACTCGCCGTAACCTATACATGAGAATGGTTATTGAGATTGTACGGAGTCATGCTTATCAGCCATTACAGTCATGTGCGCAAGGGACAGTCCTAAAACGGTATAGCTATTGCGTCACTTGGCATCATTGATGTGTTTCATTAATTAATCTTAAGCGATTATTCACTGTCAGCGACCGGCAGGTAAGGATTCCGCCAGGATTTTCAGTTTGAGGGGTGTAATGTTAAAGTAGAGAAGGTCTAACTGTAGTATTAAACGGTTACTATCGATTTCTGACTATAAGAATTTTAGAGTTGGGAGACGCTCTCGAAAATCTGGGGTCTGGGAATCACTGTCGGCAGGGGCCTCTAGGCAGACGGGACAGGGGCGACAGCACGGCTACCCCTCCCCTTTCGCCGCCTCTGGGAAGACCTATGAACTGTAAATTTCTATGTTTTTTTTTTAGTAATATGATCTTCCAGTACATGTAAGACGTATTACGTGTAAACATACAAACTTAAAATAATAACACCCCGACTGAGATCGAACCTCACTCTCCTACGTGGAGAACCAAGACGTTAACAATATGACCACATTTTTCGATGTGACAGAAAGATGTATCATCTATCTTTGTCAATTATCTCTTTTTGTCTGCTTGTCCTTTATTAGACATTTTCTTGTACTTTGACTAGCATGTTTAATATTAGTAGGAATTTTCGTAACTCCCTTGTGAAGGGGAAAGTTATACAAAACGGGGACTGTAAATTTACTTGATGGCATGGGCGGATGGCATTGCCCCCAGTTATTTCAGAATAACTTTGAGAAACCCCGGAATAGCTTCTATCCTTAAAGTAATTGCTCCCCAGGGTCTCTCTTCTAAATCCTGAAATGACTGGGGGGAAATGCACCCCCAATAAATACGCCCATGCTTGACTGTAGTGTTTATAGTAAGCAACCTAACCAGAATACTTTTTGGCTCAAATGAAACTTTTTATCCTTCTACGACACAGGGATATAGTTAACTATTTCAGTGTTGTTTTTGTTTTTCCACACAAATTGCATTTTTTTATATACAAAAGCAATTTCCTCGTTTTGTTCCACAGGTAAGATAAAATGTAGTAGTCATTTAGATCACTAGTAAATTTAATTACATATCGAAAATCATTAACCAAACGTCTGATTATGAGTGCAGAAGTTATGAGAAGTGATAATAATACAGGACAATAAGCGGGGCGGCCGGGACGTTAGAGCGCTTGCTTTCTGTGCGCGTGGTCACGGGTTCAAATCCCGCTGGGGTGCATTGAGCGCAGTGGTTCGGAGCCCACTTTACAAAAAGCTGTAGGTACCGTCCTTAGAAGCTCACCAACTCGTTTCGCATGTTAATAACAAGTCACTCGCTCACAGAAAAATAAGATTTCAATAAAAAAAAGAAGATGAAAAATGTAATTTCTGTTTTGCTAGAATTACGAAATAGTTTTCAACATTTCCAAAATAATGTATCTTCCTGTCGTTACATAAAACAGTTTTAATTGTTTCAGAAAGCACCTTCTCAGAATATCGATACAAATAGCGACTACCAGAGGTGTCGAACCTCGCGACGTTCGAGGTCCAAGTTCGAGTGAGTGAGTGAAGTCGAGGTCCAAGTTCGATCGCGAGGACGTGGTTGAGTGAGCTCGAGATTGAATTCCCGTCGCGAGATCGAGGTTGAAGTCTCGTCGGGAGGTCGAGGTTGAGTGAGGTCGACGTCGAAGTTCAGTTGCCAGGTCGAGGTTGAATGAAGCCCGATGGCGAGATCGAGATTAAATGAGGTCGAGGTTGAAGTTCTATCGCGAGGTCGAGGTTAAATGAGGTCGAGATTGAAGTTCGATCGCGAGGTCAAGGTTAAGTGAGGTCGAAGTTGAAGTTCTATCGCGAGGTCGAGGTTGAAGTCCCGTCGCGAGGTCGAGCGACGTTGGGACCCATGGCGGCCACCATCTTACCTTAATATTTTGGGCAAGTGCCTAAGTTTTAAGATTTCAAGATGACTCTGCTCAGCAAATTACTTAAGTCCAAATAAACTACAGCTATATCGCACTTATACAGCTGTTAAAGAAGGCGAAGTACTTATATCTTGGAGTCCATGTTTAACAGATTCACAAAGGAGCCACAAAATTAATATTAAAATTAATCGAAGAGTAGAAAAAATCTTTGAAAAAACTCTACTCGGAAGCACGCTATTCAGGAATTCACCACTGCAACTGACAAAATTGCTTCTGTGGTGTATCTACTAAGTAACTCAACTCCAATCTGGTAGATGGCAGCATCAGTCTAAGCTTGGTGAAGGACACTTTACCGTATTATCGTACCTACTCGTTTAATCAAACTTTCCCTTAGAATATGTCGACAGCAGAAGCCAAAGCATACAAGTGGCATCGACAGATAAAAAATATCGAGGCAATCCTTCATAGATAACACGAAATATGTGCGGCACAAAATTATTATATTTTGTACAATGACACATTAAGGTCCAAGGATTGTGTGTACAAAATATGACATATATTTCAGGTCACTGAATAGCCACTGAGGTCTCTGTAGGTGAAACTCTAACAGGTAAGAATAATCATAGACACGCACCAGCGATAATAGTGCATGTACTCTCACTTACTTTGCAGTTTATTAATATAATTTATTTTCCTACAACTAGCATATATTTTATGTACGGTACGCGTATAGGGATTTTTTTACGGGAAATGCATGCCCTGCTATCTATCGTCACTTATCGGATTTATTAACTTCGACCGCCATGTTTGAACCGCCATGGAAAACATTGAATGCTGTTTGACCCAATGGCATTCTGTTTTACGTTTCTATTTGGAAATTAGGAAAAAGTGCGAGGATAAAAAAAGGGAATATTCTCTTTCTATTTGTTCGTCACAGAGAGAGAGAGAGAGAGAAATCTGAGCAATTTCCACTGTGCGAGCTGTTTGATGTTAACGTTCTGTGTGTTGAATTCCCAAACAAGGGGATTTTTTTAATTAGGTAGAAAAATCCAGAAAAAAAAGCTAGAACCGCAGATGGGTTTTATATAAACATGGGCAGACAGGTAACGCCATGTTTGAGCATTTCACTTTAAACAGACGAGCATAAACTAGAATAGAATTTCCCCATCCCTTCAGTCTCTCTCCATCTCGCTCTCATGTTAGTTAGCATTTTTTCCTGTATCACTCACTCACTGTAAAGTACTAATGCTATTTATTAGCAAGGTCTCTTTCATACATTCACATATATGCACACGGCTAATGCACGTACAAACATTAACACAAATGATCGCGACAAAAATGAGCTTAGAACCGTTTTCTGCTCAAACAGCCTCATTTAAATACATTTGATAAATCAGTTTCCCAAAACGGAAGTTACGTTTAATGGCTTGTGAAAAATTGAGAACATTATTTCAGATTTAAATTGTTAACAAAAATACGGACGGGTGCGGTGGGGGCACTGGAGACGTAAATGAACAGCGTGCACATCAATGTTGCAGTCTACGATCAGTAATAAACCCAATTAGTTTCATTATCTATAATTTTTCATAGCGTATTCACAGCAGCATTAAAGCTCTTTATATTGTAATTAACTTTACCTGAAAGAACTTCACACTATGTTGTAATTTAGTAGCAATTAAATAGCTTTTTCAGACCCATTTTAAACCTTAGAATATGATTTTCAGAACACCTAAAACACTGTACAGAAGAGTTACGTATTTTTTAAACTTTTATGTTACGAAAAACAAACAACCTAGTTTGGGCAAAATGACTAAAATATAGATTGCTACCGACTACTCGTTTGGTCAATATTGTTGCCTCCAGCAAAACCGAGATCATAGGAGGTGGTATCAGTCCGGCAGTTGCCTGATGTGAGATAAAAAACCTACTTACAAATGCAGCGGCGAGGGTTGGTACCTTGGGGGTGGTTGCGTAGCCCGGCGCACATTAAAGGGGGCTACGGGTACTAGATAACAACAATGCACGGGTTCTATCAAAATGGGGGATTTATTAGACCCATGAATACAAAGGCCTAATCACGGAGGATTGACAAATAGCCCTCACCAGCTCATACGTTGTTAGTCGTAGCAATTCAGAACTCACTCACCCTATGCGTGGACCAGGGACCAGACGGGACTCAATCCAGGTATCCTTCCGATAACGAACGTGATGGTGATGACTTCAGTTTCGGACCTAGCTAGTCCAACAACTGACGCCCAATCATTGAACAACCTTCCAATGAGTGACTCTGTCCAAAGATGGTTCAAGGCCTCCAGTGGATTAGCAGCCTGCCTCAAGCCCTGAACTTCGACAGGTTGCAAGACGTAGAGGCTTGATGACTCTTGTTGACTTGTTGCCTTATCGGCAGGTCGGTCTCCTGCTCTCGCTATTTATGCATGAAGCTGTTTTTTACGGAATGTCTTCCAGTATACCGACGCAGTCCTTCCCATCTTGCTTGAAAACAGTGACGTATTAGTGCCCCTCTTCGGAGTGAGTCCTCTATCGTTGTCATCTCATCCATATTATAGCATCAAACGAATATGTAGTCACCAGCACAAAACAATGAATGTTTTTTTGGTAATCGAACCGAACGTTTGGTTAGAACAAGCAAAATACCTACAGGTAAACTTCGCCAGTATGATAAGTAATACCACATGATTTGGTTAATCAAATATTTGGTAGTTACAACTAAAATCTTTGTGTCCAAATACTAAACAGCGATTTTCCAGAAGCAACCAAATCGGTTGAACTGCACAGACAAGAATCCGTTTGTGGTAAACCCCCCCCCCCCAAGAAAAAGTTTAAATAGGAACCAAAGAAAGTTTTATTGCTTTAAACAAAAGCTTGTTTAAACGAATTTCTTTGG
>JAGDQP010049622.1:0-14452 GCA_022664845.1 Lepisma saccharinum | reverse complement strand
CAGTTTTTGGGAAATTGAATCTCCTTGCCTTACCCCCCTTTCCAACTTTAAATTTTTCACTTTCTTGATGTAGTCTAATGACAGATGTGGCAGTCGAATAAATGTTTCGCAGTAGCTTGATGTATGCATTTTCGATGCCTTGATGTTCAAGTGATTTAAGTACTGCTGACAAGGAGACCGAATCGAAAAGTTTTTCGAATTCTATGAATCCCAAACATAGTGGAAGTTCATATTCATTAGTCCTTTCCATAACTTCATTCAATGTTTCTATGTTGTCCATTGTGCTAAATCCAGGACGAAATCCGGCTTGTTCCCTTCCCTGGTTAAAATCTAAGTCTCGTTCAATACGATTCAAAATAACTTTGGTGAACATTTTGTATAGGACTGACAGTAAACTAATTGGTCTGTAGTTTTCGACGCGTTCTTTGTCCCCTTTGCAGATAGTGGAAGTGAGTGTCAGAAAATGTAAAAAATTACAGGTTGAATGGAGAACATTTTTTGCTCGGCAATGTGTAATAAATAATATTATCTAGGCGGAGTGGAGTTTACCGAAGTACTTTTCAGGAAAATAGGAACATAAATGGGGATATTACTTTAGCGGGTGCCATCCTAACATAATCTCACCTAAATTGCCAAGAAAATTTTGTAAAGAAAATGAAAAAAAAGTATTTACAAATCTTATAAATTGATGTTGGACCCCCGATACGGAATTATATCCACTTTAGCATACGTTCATGAATCGGAATCATGGTAAATGTTATGCCAGAGTGACATGTTTATTTCCGTATTAACACGGTTGTTTTCTAAAAAAAAGAATCAGACAGCATGTCGAGTGAACGAAGGCGGGTTAGAGAAAGCCAGGTTAGATATTTTTTATTATTATACGCGATGCACATCACCTTTAATAGACAACACCTGTGACCTGCTCCATTTATGTTTTCAAATGGAACGCCCGACGTATACTAAAGGGACACTATCACTCGTTTTGAGTAAATAATTATCACTGACATTTCCGTATGCACAACTTTTGGGATTATTGTGTGGTTTTCGTTAACAGTTACGTTGAATCACTTTCACATCTGATTTTCACCATAAACTGAGTTGGACGGCCGGGAAGTCAGCATCAATGCTAAACTTTAACAAAAAACCATTTTTGCCTGCCAGCAGCTGAAAACAATTCACTAGTTAAGTAATAAATTTGCATACAAAAAGCACAGAGGGGCCTGTACAAGTAGAGCAACTATCGTTCTACCGTCGACCTAATCAGACACTTCTAACGGTCACCAGTTGTAGCTTCCTCAGCCCAGGCGGAACTGCTAGTCGAGCCTCAGAATGTACACTGGTCATCAATTAACAATTCCAACCGGCTTCAGTATCTTCCTTATTATACGTAATTTAAGTGCTTTGAATGCAAATCGTACAGTATAGTTTATACAAAACAAGTTACTCATTTAGCCTAGAAAATAAGTTTCAGTTTATGTGCGACGTAAAACACTATATGCACGATTTAATTGATTTGCATTCTTTCGGATGGATCTGTCTGTGGGCTATTCCTATTACCATTGTCAGGGATAAAATCGTCAGCGAGCACACTTGCTGGGAAAGAGAAGTGTCCGGGCCTTATTCTAGATATCCGAGCAGCCATAGTCGAACGTGCGTATTTTGTATCTACAAGAACTTGTGTTTTTGCAATAGTTACTTTTACTGAGTATACCAATATACTTTCGATTTCTGTCTGAAATATATAAAGAATCTAAAAGGTATATGCATTTCCTCTGACGGTTGTATTTGGACAGAGTTTTTCTTAAGTTCCTGGTTATTTCATTATATTCATATGAGCTTATATTTGTTCATCTTCAAGCTCAGAATTTGCCGAGTATGGTTAATGGTAAAGCTATCTCCTGTGCGATAAGCACGCACATGGGAGATGTGGAGGTAGACCTCCACATATTCTCGACCTACGGTACGAAGTGAAGTGTGGGTGGTCAGTCCCACGCTCGGCTGCCTTTACCTTACCAAGGACATCCTGGTACTCGATTTGATAGCAGGATGAGTGCACCTCAGACTATCTAACTTAAGTTTGACTTTCTCCTCGGTGCAGGACAATTTAGCACCAAAGTTGGAAAGAACGGACAGTTTGCCATCAGATACTGGATTTAATGAAATGTATTACGCAATAATATACTATTATAATTAGACAGATACAGATAATGACGGCTGAGGAAAACGAGTGTGACGGGATTAATATTTATGTAATTCCTGCGGTTTGTGTAGTATTCCTTCGTCGATTTCGTCAACATACGTAAGTTAACGCTTTGCTTAACAACAATCAGTTATGATTTCGGGTGGCTCGTGGATTTTCTTCGGAGCCATGAGATAGGCCAAAGAAAAAGCATCCGTTAACGCCAAGAGATTAAATAAATCTCGTAGAAAAAACAGTTAACAATGTAACAACCAGAAAACAGGACGAGTGATCCATGGATATTAAAGCTTGGGTTCAGTCCCAGGTGTAGGCCAACTACACTGCAACAAATGAATGAAGGTCGTCAAAGATGAGATGAATGGTATAGTTGGCTTGTGGTCTAATCACACCATATAATCATGACGTTACAGTTCGTGGAAGAGAACTGCCACGAATGCCGGGATAGTATCTAGATTATTTGATTTTTCACAAAGCATGACATCAAAAAACTACTTATATTTGTGCACGAATTCATGACATTTTAACAAAAAGGGTTGGGATGGTTCAAATATCTTCTTTCCCGAGGCAACGAATGGTGTGAAAAAATATCGTTGTAACATGCTAACATGTACAGACAGAACACATCCTAACCACCATTTAACCGTCATGCACACATGTAACGAATTCTTTCAAACTGAATAAAATATTTTGATAGTTGAACACTTAAATTACGGCATTCTTGAAGAGTTGAATATATTTTTCCGTATAAGATGTTTGGTCATTTGCAAGAAATGCATGCAAAAGTTGAATTCGAGGCACTGTTCAAACTGAGCAACCTTAATGTAATGCCCCCTTCTTCATAACTTATGTAATTTTTAACTCATTGTAACATAATTGTGATGGCATGTTACTAATATGGAGAATATTTTACTTTAAGGTTCGTGGATAACGGAGAACAAGTATAGTAAACAACATAGATGACAAAGAAAAACAAATAGCAGTGATTGAATTTCTGGAAGAGGAGGGGTATCCGGATTCAGAGATTCACAGAAGACTCCTGGTGGTGTACGGAGATGCTACAATCGACATAAATACTGTCCGAAACTGTATGAAGAGGTTTGAAGAGGGGAAAGTTCAGTGGCGTATAAACAACGGAGTGCGAGATTCACAAGTGCAGTGACAGATGGGAACAAACAAACGAGTGAATGATCTCATTGGAGCCTGTGGTCATAGTACTACGGAAACATCATTGAAGAAGGTAAAGGAAGCAATCAGACATTGCACTTGATAGTGTTGTATTACATCATGATAATGACCGCCCCCACACATCAATCAAGACTGCATAGGCAATTGCCAAACTGGCGTGGACTTGATGCCCCATCTCTCTACAGTCGTGATTTGGCTCTTTCCGAACTTTTACTTGTTTGCCCCTTTGAAAACATCCTTCATGAGAACATTTTGATGACGTAGAGTACGTTATTGTGGGTACACAGTTCTGGGTGGAACGACAGTCCCAGGAATTTTTCCTAAATGGATTTCAGCAATGGGTTTAAAGATGGCGGAAGTGTATAACAACATTATTTAGAGTACTCTGAATATTTTAGCATTATTCACAGCATTTTGAAGTATTTTACCACCCAAGTTTCATTTCTTTTATTACTACGAATAAGATTTTTTGAAGGAGGAGGCATTACCTTCAGAATGCCCTTTGTATTCACTCTCTCAAATATTGATAATAGAATCAAATCTTCAACAGCATATTGTTCAAAATGCACGTAATCGAAAGTTACAGTTGGCATAGCGGATTGTGGCCGAGAGTCGAGGAGGCATAATTTGGTTTTCATATGGGCGTTGTAAACTTGCTTTCGTTGCAAGTCGTGTTAGAGTACCACCGGATTCATCTCAATATCATCTACCATGACCAGTGGCAAAGAAATACCACTGCTTTGATACCGATATCACTTCCATGTGAACACTAATTACATTTTGTCACTGTTTCAAAGTTTGATATTTAAGAATCCAATAGACCGTCCATGTTTCAGTCACTAAAAGCCGTAGTGCTATGCTTGAAGCAATCTGAGCCTCTGCCTAGGGCTTTGAAACTAACCCTTATGTAAGTGGGTTTTGAAATAACATGTAGATGCCACTAGCTTCTCACAAATAAATAGTGTTGTGTTTCACAAACCTTCATTAAGAATTTAACGAATACAATGTATTTCAAAAGTTCCTTAAGGAGTTGTCAGTTCTTAATGAAGATTGAAAGCCACCCCTTTTGTACTAATACAACTGAAGTTTTTGAAAGTTTACTATAGACAACAAAATACAGTATTTCACCTAAAAGAAAATTACAAGTATATAATAACCAAATATTGAAAACAATATAAAGTAATTAGGGATATTTACTTCAGTGGCTTATTTTGGAATATTAATCCGTGCACCTGCACGCTTCCTCGGAATCAAACGAGGTTCGGAAAATAGATTCTATCCTTTGAGGCTACGTGCTCTCGATTTGTTCGGAAATTGCAATAATTTAATAAAGGCTAATACGTTTAGATATTTTGGAATATAAAATTTGGTAATACGCATTAGATGTAGCCTACAAAATAAATTATACTCAACAAGGAACACTCCCGGAGTTACACTCGGATTTGGATGAAATTTTCACAGTTGAAATGTATCTGAAATCGATTCATACATAATGTAACATGCAGTAACTTGAGGACGGCTAGAAGTACGGTGAAACTATTTGTACCAGTGACATGCTGAGAAAATTTCAGATGTATTTGATATGTCGTTTGCGCCTATTCCCATTTTTAAAAAAAAATCAAGATTGTGGACGGAGCATGTAGCATGCGCCAGAAATGCATTACTTGATCCATTTACATCTGATATAATTACATTCATATTGTGATAAATCTGTAGAAATTATATGTTTCACATTAGATAAGATACAATGAATTGTATGGGCGGTAACAGCACTATGGCTTACGCCGTTCCCGGTTCCACATTAGAATCATCGAAACATTTCACTAGGGAAAATCCCGTAACTTTCCAGTCATCTGTTCTAGATGGAATTGCGAACGTAGGAGATCACCCTATTTATTTTCATGTTGAAGACTGTCAACTGTGAACGTTTCATCCAAATCTGAGTTTATAACTCCAAGAGTGTTCCTTGTCAGTGCATTCCGGGTGTACCGTCCATACATCATACTTGTGACTGTAGGAACTTTGATTTTGTCCCATTGAAAAGTGTCTAATTATCCATATTCGACCTTGAACACAATGTTCAAGTTCAAATCCAAGTGTATGATAAACTGATGATGTATGTTATTTTAAAATTTACAAGTTAACTTTCTCTTTGGTTTCAGGAGTTTTCCAGTAATGGTTTCTCAGATCAGTAATTCAGCCAATATTACAAGAAAAATTGAATGACTTGTTTTCGAAGAAATATCAGATGCCATAGAAAACACACCACATCATGGAAAGCAGCAATGACATGGAACAGGAAGAGGACTTGAAGGAGGTGCCAGACATGTTCATCAAGGTAGAATTCGATAATGAACTTCTTGAGGTACGTGGTTTGTTTTACTGTTTCCTGAGAAATTGGCTGTATTCAGGGGTATGAAGGCGTATATTGACATAATTATTATTACTGCTTTATTCTCCCTTTTTTATAAAATAAAATATAATCATGTAGCTTGAGTGTACGTCCAATGTATCCAACGTTGCGGGTTCGAGCCCCACTGCTGGCAATCCTGATACTTTTACCCAGTGTTTCTCCTAATTTTCTCCATGTGAATCTCGGGATGGTACCTCAACTAAGACCTTGAACGGTACCTTCATCATCCTTCCCAGAAGAATGATCGCCGAGAGATGTTATCCCTTAGACGAGACGGGCGTAGGACGAAGTTGCTGTTTTCAGCCCATAAAGAGAAAATTTTCAAAAAAATCAAGCCTTAGATACGTTTAGCATTTTTTTTCTCTCTCTTCGTGGACTTACTAAAGTGTTTCCGTATAATAAATGCTTAAGTAGCTTTTAAAATTGTCTTTTTAAATTTGCCATTGCATTTAGTGAGCTATATTCTGAGAAACTTGTGAACGTGACAGTAAATGTCCTGCGTAAGGCCAAGGCTCTAGCAGGTATTTCTCTCTTTTTTTTTCTTTTCTGTTAATTATTCAGGTTTGTATATATTTAAACAAAGTTTAAATTATTTATAGAATTCCCTCAAGGAGTGGAATTCCACAGTCCAGTTTTAAAGTGGAGCTAGTGAGCTGCACGGCGCCTGACCCCGGGTTTATCTTTCGTGAGGATCAGGGATAGATAGATCGCCACAAAACAATATGTGATGCGTCGGCTGATGAGTGTTCCCTTTTATTCAGTATATGAGAGAAACTAATTATGAACGTAATTAAATTGATTCAGTAACTTAATTTCATACTTTGAACGAATAAATTCTCTCTCTTAAATATTACTTCATTAAATAATGCAAGAGATATGTTTTTGGATCGTTTAATCTGGATGTTGCAAAGTATAAAATAATGAGCTTCAAGCACCTATTTGGAATTTTCAACCTAAACTGTACTCTTGTGTCAAATGTGGAGTATAGTGGTTGGATGGATGTAAAGATCAAATTAGTTGATCTTTAAGGATAATTTTTAAAATAGATAAGTATAATCTAACGAATAGTAATCTGACGAAATAATTTATGATTTCTTTTCCGAGGGTCTCCCTATCTAATATTTTAACTCGTAAATTGTGAACTCATATTTTGATGTCTCACCAGAAGAAAAGTTGGCACCTTTGGAAGATTCATGCATCCATGTAGTCCTAAGAAAAAGTCAAATAATGTCAGATACATGGCATTCTTTACAAAAATTTCAGAGAAGTGTGATCACGTGGTTTATATGATAAGAGCTTTGATAAACTTTTGTAACTATAAACTTTCGCCCGTTCCGACTATACGTAAGTCGTTTAATATGTAAATTTTCCTACGCTATTGATAAATTTGCTATAAAGGTAAGTGAGTAATATTATGCACATGGCTGACCTGCGCCATCTGTCACCTTGGAAGTAATGATAATCATTTTCCCCGCATACATGAAGGTGCGTGCGCAAAGGGGCAAGAAACGAAGGCGTGTTGTAAAAGGCCGCGCTCGCGCCATAAGGAGTAGCTGTGTAGCATGGCAGGTGTCGGGGAAAAATTGCATCCTACCATCCGGTACGATGGACACCCACTGACATTCACAGGAAGTTTGTTCTGGTGCACGATGCTGTAGTACTGTAATATTTGTTCAAATGGTCAGAAAATGGTGCAAGTTTGTTCGTGGAGGGCAGAGTAGACATTTTCGACAAAGTTCGATCCGGTTGTTCCTCTAAGTATCAGTAGTGACGAAAACATCGTGAAAGTAGATGGACTGATCCAGAGGAACAGAAGAATCAAGGTTGAGGAAGTTGCTTCCGTGAGACGAGTTTTCGAAGTGCTGAGCCCGGATTTTTTTTTTTTTTACAAAGTTTTGATAAGTTGTTGCAGCGTTGGGTGATTATGTATAGAAGTAGTGAAGCTTACTGTGATAATTAGTTTTCATGTGTACGTTACGAAACAAAAATGCTACAAGCCAGGGAAACTGATATATTGATATCGTCCTACGTATGAGTGCAATGCATTGAAAATCCATAAACACTCATACCCAGCTGGATTCGAATCCGAGACCTTTAGGACGCAAGCCTGGCGCATTTGACCTGATGGCCACCGAACTTGATACGATTCGTATGGGAAGTAACATGAAGGTGTTAAGATTCAGTTTAGCCCTTTAGTGAACTTAGCTAGTTGGTTGGATTGAAGATAGTTGTTGTAGAACCAAGAAGAGGTAGCGATGAATAAGGTTTCCTCGTTTCCGTAGCTATTACCGAAACATCAAACAGAAATCTTAAGTTTATGTAAAGCCAAGATCTCCAACAAAAGATGGCAGCACTATCTCCTTATATGTCTAATGTATTTTTATCGTTGTACGAAATTTCAATGCTGCTCCTACAAATGCAAGCCTAGAGAGTTCAAAGTTTCAGTTCATTACCAATTCAAGAGTTCTGTCCGTGCCGATTTTTTATTTTCGTTTTTCTTCATTGTTGTTGTGAATATCAAAACGTATAACAAGGAAACTCTTTCAACAATGAACAAAAAAGAAAATTAAAAATCGACATTGATCGACTGTGATTAGCTAAGCCGAAACCGGTTACCTCATTGTGTGTCGAGATAACGTCATTTGTGACGATACCGTCGTAACTTTGAGCTCTAGTAGCTCCGAAACTACGTATAATTTCTCATTTCTTCTAAGAAACTTGTTTCTTGTTTTGATGTATGTAATCACCTCTCGAAGCTTACACCATTATTTCATGGTGCTTCTTAAAATGTGAGCCAAACGTCACATATGAATTCTTGAAACCAAAACAAGAAAAAAAAAAAAACCTTTTCAAGAAATTTCGAATATTCCGGAGCTACACAAACTCAAATTTACGGCGGCATCGTAATAAATGACGTTATATTTGGACAAATATGGCGTAAGGGGCGTCGACTTAGCAAATCACAATTGAAATATGTTTATGTTTGAGGAGTAGCGCATAGACAGGTTTCATAATCCTTTTATTCTCAAGGATTTAAATGGTTTAATAGGGCCACCATAGGTTTAATAAATATAGCTTTAAATAGGTGTTTTGGGATTTGCTAAGCCGACACCGCTTACGTAATTTTTTTTAATCAAGATGTGACGTTTGTGGCGATGTCACATGCCCTTGAACGCATGTAGTTCCAAAACCATGAATATTTCAAAATTTCTTCAAATGAACCTTTTTCTTCTTCTTTTGGTGTCAGAGAGTAGTCTGTGAAGCTTGGATCACATATTAAGATACACCTTGTAGATTGTACGTTTCTAGACCTAATGAATTTTTGTACTACACCTTTCATACCTTTAAAATTTGCGTTAATGTGAACACGAAAGTATTTGATAAGAACAACAAATGTTAACAATAAAACAGATTTTTGTTAAAAGTAAATTTCATATCTTTAAAGGTTGTTGATGAGAACAGGAAACGATAAAAAGTTACAAGTGAAAAACATTTTTTTGTCACAAGTTAATTTCAAGTGGCATAGTTACTGATTAGTAATGACATGATAATGACGATTATGTTTTCTTTCAGACAAATGAGCGTGTGGACCTCCCTGCGCTAGACGACTTCTCGTATACGACAGAGGAGAATTCTAGTTTATTGATTTGTCCATCGAATCACAAGAAAGAGACGTCAGCGGGGCGAAAACAGACGAAAAAGCAGAAACAAATAGTAAAACAAAGACAAGCTAATTTTGGGAAGAGGAAAGTTAGAAAAGCTGTCAATAAAACAGTGAAGTTAGTTAAAAGTGGTGGCAATATTTCCTCTACAAATTCTAGTCAACTGGATGCCGATAAGGATGTAGATGGATTGTCTGTCGGGGAAAATTTTGTGGCTGGTAAAGTGGTTAAAAGTGAACTGAAACAAGCAGATGTGAATGCCCCAAGTAAAGGAGATATTGACCTACATAGTGATGATGAAGTTGACTCGAAGTGCCTCAGTAAACGAATGCAAAAGGAGAAAAGCTTGGCAAAGTATTTTTGTATGAAGTGCCAGGTGTGCCAACAGATACTTAATTCATGGACTGCATTATCTTCCCATTGTATAAAAGAGCATACTATTCCTGCGAAGGTGACGTGCGTGTGTGGTGCAGTGATGACTTGTCGTGACTCAATGAGAAGGCATATAAAGATGCACGAAAATAGAACCAAATACAGGTATCGTAATTCATTGTTAAATTTACATACACTTGGTATATGTATGTGGTACGTAGAACACAAATTTGCTCACTTAGTTGAAACATACTCACTTTGTATACGAAGTATCCCGGTTAAAAATCCAGCTTCGGCAGTTCTAAGTCCAGGTGAATGTCATATGGTACAGTAAATGAAATCCGGCCTTCTAACCTCATTACCCCTTCTTTCACAGATTGAGTATATTGAACAGGTTGCAGTTTTAAGATGGCATAAAGTCTTTGAATTTAAAGTTTTAGTTTTAAAATAATGACGTGTTCCATCTTAATTCAGGAACGGCATCTACCGGTCAATTACTGAACCTAAGAAAGTGGTATGCTGCACCATTGTTGATAAATGATAGCAACAGGTTAACGTAAAGAAACAATTATTATTTATATGATAGATATTTGTGAGTAGTTCGTTATGTCAGAAAAGGTTACTTCCATATCGTTTGTACAGTGTACAGTAATCATAACTTTGAAAAAATTCGAATATTTTTTTTTTACTCTATTCCTTAACAAAGACCGTACCTATTGTTTACGCTTGAAGTAATTGCGTTCAACTCTTTTATCACAAAAATACCTTAAATAGGTTGAGATTGCAGCAACAGGAAGTTGAATGTTTTTGATACGTCCGCCATATTTGGATGCCTTTTTCTCAGTAAAGCTATTTTGAAATGAAAATGGCTTTTTAGTATGGTTGAGACACGTATGTGTTCTAAACAGTGATCGAGTTGTAGGATAGGCCAGACATTGGTGTAGATTTTGTAGCTAAATGTTTCGTGAAAAAAATTGCGTTCGCGAGACCTTCGGGACCTTGCCGATAATTCCTTTCGGAGCTATGCGGAGTTCGTAGAATATCTGCTCACATGCTGTTTACGATCTTTAATCATGTTTTGATGTGAGGAGCAGTGATCAGACCATCCTGTCGAACTGTACATGCTCTTTCTTTCCAAACTGATTTCTTTCTCTGACTTTCCAATGTCATCACAACCATACCATTTTGCCATGCCACAGCTCCCTAAGGACGTGAAGGCCGCTTTCTATTGCTTGCCTGTCCGTCCTTATATACCAGTCCGCTAAGCTGTTTTAAATGTCAACACTATTAACATACCAGCACGTCCTGTAACGTGACCTCTGCTGTCTATGTGCAATTTGCGGTAGCCATGGTGCGGATCCTTGCACCTCACTGAAGCCCCAGTGTGTTAATTGCAGGGGTTAGCACGTTTTTTCAATTCGAACCGTGTGCTTGTGAAAAATGGGATATTTGGTCGTCAGATACACACAGAAAGATGGCAACGTTTCGCCCAACGTGTTTATACAACAGGTGTGGAAACGAACAGAGAGGAGTGACTAGGTCATGGAGAAAGGAAAATAACTAAAAGGGACGGAAAAAAATACCAAAATGGCGAAGGAAGGAGAACGAGGGGGCAGGTGACTAGAAGATTCTTGAATAAGAGGGTAAAGAATCAGCGAGGTTAGGATAAAAATAATGAATAATGAAAGAAAGGGAAATAATAAATAACGATAATGGAGAAAATAATAGAAAAGTGAGGGGATGAGGGAAAGGGAAATGGAGAACTAGGGGAGGAGGAAGAAGAACTTGCTTGCAGGGAATTACATGCAGTTAAGGCTGGGTTTATTGGAAGAGAGGTGTGGTAACCATGGAAACGTTTCGTCGAAGGGTTAAAAAAGGACAGAGAGGAATAGTCCTAAGTAGCGGCCATGTTGCCGGAGAGGATAGAGACGTGCGTATGCTCTCATCTCTTCCTAAAACTGTGACAATTAAATCAGGATTGAGAATTTTCAAGATACTGGCACGGAAGGTTTCGTAAGAATTGCGGCCATGATATGGAGAGATGAGGTAGTTCCGATTTGGAATAACGATAGTTGTTGATGCGAATGATTGGAGGTGTTTGGGTTTCTTCAACGTTGAAGGTGGTACATAGGTTAGAATAGGGTGTCCAGATTTTTAAAACAAAGAAACGGGACATTGTATAAATTTAGGCATCAAAAAATTGGACAAAATAGTACACTTAAATTATAAACTTAACAACAATATTTTAACTACCAAGAACTGCTAGAAAAACGTTTAATTTAGTAATAACTATCGACTTGATACAAGCGTTCACATGAACATTTTAGCAATGATTGCTTGTCTCGTTTCTGCTACAAAACGATTCGTCTGATCAGTCCGTAGAGAATTTACAACTGAAAAGGTTCTTTCAACAGCAGCATTTTGTGTCTGGCACAACCAATGGGAAGCTCACAACCACCTCAATGTTCTTGCATTCAATGTCTACATTTTAAGCAGTGCTCGAAGTGGGTTAGAAAAGGTAAGGGAACGCTTGCATCTAGTGCCGGCCGTGTGGTCTGTGGCATTAGTCCCGGCAGGGGCATGGGTGTGGATTTTAACTGGCTGTAAATGGGCGAATCGTGACGGGCCGAAGTCACAAGTTACTAGACTTTTTCTTCTTGCATCTAGTAGCGGCGATTGACTGTTGAAAGTAAAGGCATTGAGCTCCCAATATTGAAAAGGTAAGGAAACGCCCCCCCCCCCTCCCCCTTCCTCGAACAGTGTTTTTTAGTGCAGTAACCTTTGCTAATGTTTCTGCCTACTCCCTGGTGGTAACCAATAAATTGTGAAAGACAGAATAAAGCATGATACCGTGAGGGGCTGTCTTCTTATCCTACTTTTCAGGCAATTGTTGGATATTATTTGAGCCAAAACAACACTTAAGATTTTCAGTAAAGTGAACAAAATCATCGATTTATTTCTAGTAGGAAAATCGGGACATTTGGCATGCATCTCGTTAGCAAATTGCTGTGACAAGGGACATGTAACAAGAAAAAATGGACAGTACCGTTAAAAACGGGGTCACCCTAGGTTTTAACGTAAAGAGGTAGATAAGGTTGGAGGAACTGCAGCTGCTGGAGTGGCTGAAAGCGTATGTTTTGTGAGTGACGGGATACTATAAGGTGGGAATGATTAATATGGCTGTAACTATTATTTTAGCATCGTAGGAAACAAAATTGAATTCTTCAGTTGTTAACGTCATTTGTTGAATGTTGTATCATATGTAAGATGTTAGTTTGCTACGTAGGTGTGGAATTTAATCGAAGAATAAATTCTACCGGGGGCGAGGCAGACATTAATCATTCACTTAGCCATAAAAGGAAGTAAAAAATGTTCAGAAGCCCGGATTACTGAACTGAGAGGGTACCAGTTCAATAACTCCTTGAACGAAATAATGTATTATATAATTAGGACATAAATTATCCCTAACAGGCGAAATCCACAGGTCAACAAATTAAATAGGAGTTATATATTAAAAGGATCGAGAACCAAGGCCTCCTCCCAACTGTCGATCCGAACTCCCTACCAGAACCGGTAATTTTCCATAAGGAATAAGGTGCGTTGATATATTGTTCTGAAATAGAAATCTGACATCACCGTTTCTAATAATACTAATATTTATTTACAAATAAAAACTAATTAGGAGAGATTCTTTGTATTACTACAATATAAAATAGATATCATTAAAACAAAACTTTTCCATCAGGAAGAACTTTCAATTTCAACTGTTTTCGAATTAAGATTTACTTGAGTTGAGGGAGACACTAATACTGGGGTAGTTCATGTACGATACAATAATGTAATTTCTAATTAAAGAGGGAAGTACGAAAAACACAAGCTAACTGCAGCCTTGTATATTCTATTTGCTTCGTGGGATGCTTTTCTATACAATTAAATGATTTCATTAGCATTTCCTTGAGCAATATTAGCAAAAGTTACTCTTAGCTAATCTAAGGTGTTTACATTATAGAGAGTTGAAGAGTCAATAGAAATAATAGAAACATTTAGAGAAGAATGAGTTCACTCGACTCTAGCTACTGTTCGGTCTCATTGCCCCATCCTATGTTGGAGTTGATTTTCTCCTTTACTTTACAAATAGAAATGTGTTGGTTTGGGTAAGGCGTAATAGAAAATACAAATTTATGGCATTAGAGAATCGTCTCACTTGACCTTAAAAGTATCCATTATTGTGTTCTATCTACTCATTAACAAAAACAAACTAAACTACAGTCATTGCTGCTCATCCTCTAGAAAAGAAAAGTTCAAAGATATGTAAACACATCACTTGAAACTATAAATATCTCCTGACTCAGGTGGAGAGCATATAATAAACAAAATTTACTCATTTTCTGGCACGATACTAACACGAAATACTAACCCCCCAAACTTCTAATTGCATTCCGGCCAAAAAATGTAAATATAACATTTTAACGTAAAGAAGTACAGATTTCAATCTGACTTACAAATTAAAGCTATTAATTATTCTCTATTATGGACCCTAACCTTACTACTGTTGGGAATTTTAAAAAATTCCCTTTCGGCAGGCCTACAGGCTGAGGTAGATCTCGGAAGTTTTTT
>JAGDQP010049621.1:0-11933 GCA_022664845.1 Lepisma saccharinum | reverse complement strand
TCTGTTGTGCCAATAGAATGTACGACCTTTCTTCAATAGTATATCTAAGTAACTTCCTCTATGGGCGAAGTATAATGTCATGTCATTTTCTTGAACTAAAGTAGTCTCGTCTAGTGTTTCATCATAAGATAATGTATCAAGATTCATAACGATTACTGTTATGAATCTGTTTCGTAAGGCATGTCCGATAAATAATGTTACGAACTCATCATTTTCTGAAATCAGAAGTGAAATAAATTTTGTTTCTTGAAGAAGGGAGTTACAAACTGCATTTAGGACACTTTGCAAAACTTCTTGTTGTTCATAATAAGTCTCAAGTTCCAACTGCTTTTCCATACCGTTAACTACAAGATTTCTGGAATTTACTGCCACCGGTAAAAACAAAATAATGAGTCTTGAGGAAAATATGAACATTATAATCTGGAAAATAGCAGCCTTTTGAATACATAAAATATTTCAAATCTGTATTTTTTTTTAAATCCACTTGAAACAACTGTGTCTCTAGTCTCGGTGAGTCCTGGAAGAAAATAAATTCTGAAAAAGAAGAACAGTCAAATGTTAGTTGCTAGCTAACCTAAATTCAAAACTACTCGATAATCACAACTTAAATGAAGTAGTAATTTTATTATAAATAGTTTATTATTATGATATTTAAAAAACTTCTACAAAATCAAATATTGTTCCGAAGGTACAATACATCAGATTATATCGTTATGTGTGTTATATCGTTATGTTGTTTAATGTTGGTTTAAATATAGATTGTAATTTAAACGTTATTTGGGGTACTCAACTGTGTTGTATAGCATTTAATTTGTAGTGCAATTGTTGGTATTATTATAGCTGTGTAATAATTGATGTTGTGTGTTTTTGAATAAGGAGTCTAAAATTAAAGGATTAAGAACAATAAATTTGAAATAGAATCTATTGTAATAAAGTTGGCACTGTAATAATTTATGTATTGCAAATGTAATTTTTAATTAAAATCAATATATTAAAAGTATATTGAATATTTTTAATTAAAACAAAAGTAAGTATTTTTGTATTAGCGTGACTTTTTAACAAAAGCAATTAATAGCTTTTTGATTTATATGAAATGCAGTTTATGTGTGATATATTTTGTTGCAATTTTAAAGTTACCAGTTAAATTTGCGTCTTAGCTTAATTGTTTTAAATCTGTGTTGTTATTTTGGTTGTTGGGTTTATATTTTTTATGACTACATTTTAAAAACATGATGATAATTTAGCAGTTTTATTGGAAACTTTAGTGACGTTGTTTGACTAAGTTAGTGGAATTTTTAACCTTTTTCAGAGTTAACATTTTTTTAAATCACTACTTTTCGTATGTTTTCTTTTTATATTACGCAAACGATACAGTAGATGGAAGCTTTTACATTCTTGAAATTGCTATTGAGATGTTTTGGTTAAATTACATGTTATTGTTTTATTTTTATTTTTTAATGCTAAGAATATTATGATTTGAAAATAAATATTGTTGTCATACCATGTTTTTTTAATTTATTGATTTAGAACATGTTTATTCTCCGACTGAGCGAGATCATCATAACCAAGAAGACAGAAATTACGATCAGCTAGGTAGGTTGATTGGCCGGCGGCTGACGTATCATGCGGAAATGGTGTTAACTATAGGCACATCAAGTCTTAAGGAATAGAGCAAGAATAATGTAGGATAACCTTCGCAATTTCTTAAGATATTATAGTAAAGAGCATGAATTTTGAAAAGAAACATATGCAAATATACATAGACATCCCGGGATGATCAAATATACAACCACATCGATGACGTATTAGTTGATAGACGAAGATATTATTGGATGTTAGATCTTACACAGAAATTCAAAGTGACACCGACCATCAGTAGTGATTAGTGAGCGATGAAAAAAATATGCATCTCGAACAGGGAAAGCAAAAGATAAAAACAACTAAAATAGAAGTAAAACTGTTAGATAATCCGGACGTAAAGGAAAATAAGTGAATTGAATTCTCAAATAGGTTCTAGATCTTAGCGAACTTGAGTAATAATGAAGCTGGCATTAGTAATAATAACGAAACTGACATAAATAAGTAATGTCACACTCGGATTTAGAAACAAACATGAAAGATATTTGACGCAGGAAATTCAGGACATAGTTGAAAACGATAAGAAAAATAGCGCAGGAGAGCTAGACTCGTGCTAGGGGTAGACTCGTTAAGGAAATGTTACCAGGCAGGGCTACAAATGATTAGAAATGAACGCGGGAATGTTCGAGCGAATCCGACAGAAATGATCGATGTGTGGAAAAGCTATTTCGACAAAATTCATAATGAACACACCGGAGACCAAGCGGAGGAATTTGAAATCCATAGCGCAGAACTATGGATTCCCGAAAGTAGTGAGACTTAGATCGAACTCTTCATAATGCATTTGAAAATTTCAAATCACCAGGAATTGACAACATCCCGAAAGACGTAGCTAAAGCGGAAAAAACAACACTCGTCAGGTTATAAATGTTCTGAAGGAAGGAAGAGGTAGACACATTCATAAAGAGCTACGCATGTCTTTCTCCCTTTGCGGTTTTTTTTCGCCGCTTGATGTCTATCAGGCCAATAGCTTAATTTCTTTAAGATCCTGATAACCTGAAGTACTTGGTTCGGTTCAGCGTTATTTTTAATTTTTTATTTATTTTATTTGTTATGTTTATTTATGTTCCTTTGGTCCAAGTTTCAGGCCAGGTAAAGGAGGGGAAATGATTAGGAAAGCTGTCAGCCGGGGTATCTATAAAGTGCCATCCCGGCATTTCCCTGGTGTAATTGTGGTAAGGCCCTGACAATTTTCACTCAGGATGGTAGGCCACTGGGATCGAAGCCAAGATCTCCGGAACGCTACGCCAACGCTCTCGCATTATTTACGGTGGTCAGTTGTTCAAAACTTCGTATTAGCTCAAATGTAGAAGAACGAACCAATCATAGTTATGAATTATTAAGATTTTTAAGAAAATGAGCTAATTGTTTAGAAGTCATCTGGCAGCAAGGCATCGAACTTCCTGGAACCCAGAAGGAAATGCTTAGCCATTTGTGAAGGCAAACTATTTATATGAGGGATTCTCTGTGACAATAGTTCTCATTTATAAAGAATAATTACGATCAATCTGACTGTAATAATTACCACGGAGCCTCCTTACTCCCAACAGGTTACAAAGTTTTGAACAATATTCTGCTAACACGGAGAAAACCATACTTGAATGAAATCATTGGAGACCACCAATGTGGATTTCAGGAATTCCGCCATGCTTTTCAATTTCGGCGGGTGTAAAGTCAATATTGGAAACGTGTAAGAGAGGTTTGAAGATTTTTATCGATTTTTGATCGCAAAAAGTTAAAGTTGGGGGAGTATTCTCGAGGATTTGGGGGTAACACGCCAAAAATCCCAAAAAAGATTCGGTCAGTAAAAATGTGTTTTGCCCTTCGCATTAGCTGAATACAGTAAGTAATAAGCTGAAAGTACGTTCTCCATCTATTGTGACTGAGGAGAACCCTGTAAAGACTTCAACCTGCATGGTCGGCCGCTGGGATTGAATCCACTGGCTCCCGAATGATAAGTCAACAACACTACCATTGAACTACGAGAGCTCGGATGTGATTATACTTTGTGTTTTCTCTATTCAATTATCTTTAACGAGATTCGACCCCGTCACATGTATGTTACTAGTATGATATACTCATCCCTGGAAACGTCGTGTTTACGTTAAAATTGACAATGTTCGACAAAATGTGTTACACTAAATATTGACTTTGCACTACCCATCCAAGACCAATGTCAGACTACGTTGTATCATGCATCTCCCAGTAAAGTACAAAAAATAAAGCATCTTCCACTTCCCCATTTTAGTCCTTCCCTCTTATACCTTCTCTAATTCATGAAGACCGGATATGGCTTCGAATGTTATACTCCATTGGAAACCCTGCTTCCGAGAACCAGTCGCACTTGTAAACACGAACATTTTGTTGGTACTAGGGCTATCACAACAAATGCATTCCGATCTGACACAGAATATATTTCGTTTTTATTTCTTGGATAGCTTTTTATCTGTTCATTTTGATTAGTGTAGTTATAAATAATTGCACGAATTTACGTATTCTTATGTTCATAAATACTTTCATTTTGCAACGAAAGCAAAACATGGTCGAATTACGTATTTACATAATTGTAAACTTATTTTTTTTTAGATACAATTTACATCCAATATAATTTGGAAGTAATTATTACTGGCACAAAATTCGGCGAATGTTTTCAAAATATTTCTTTTTGTACATTTCAGTTCGCAATTTATATTGTACTTTTTAAGCTAGTATTATCTACTTTGTAGTTCAATTATCACAGTTTGAAATTATTTTATGAATCTGTGAAAGTCCGCTTTGTACGTGTCCCAATACAGAACGTTTTCTTAAGTCGTACACCATGGGTGCATTTTCCTTAAATTGAATAGAGTTTAAAATGCATTTGACGAGAAATAACCTTTTATGGAATCTCCCTTCTTTCCATGTACTTTTCAAATTAGAGAGAAATTTAATATAACCATATGCAATGTAGGTGCTAATGATTGCATCTTTAAAAGATACTGCTTTCCCCATCAGCAAGCTTGGATTCAAAACGGTTTCTGACTTATAAATTACATCTGCAATGTAAATAATTAGTGCTTCAATTATCTTTAAACATTATTGAATGTTTGAATATGAATTTTGAATATCCTATAGACTTTAGTCCTCTATCGCTTAGACCGAACTACGTGGCAATAGGTTGTTGGAAGGAAGGCGGGTAGGCTTAGTTTCGAAGGTAATAACCCGCCATTATTTAGTGAGAACCGGGAAACATCCTTGAACTATTATAATAAAGTTGACTTGCGCTGAAGACGAGCACAAAAGCACAAGAATATGAAGCCAGCTATCTGTCAATTGATCTATGGCCGGTCAGTACGTAATTTACATTAGCTATAGAGAGTGTCAAGTTACCGGTGGTAAGTCTGATGAACTGGGTGGTCACCCAACTGGACCACACAGCCCAATTAGGCATCGAGGGACTTACTAATCAAGATTCGTACCAGCGCGTGCATCAGAGGATGTACTAGGTTGTTGGAAAAAATATGAAACCACTTTGTTGATTTATGACAAATGGGAGGACTGCTTCTTTCACTATGCGAAAATAACTGTTTCTAGTTCAAGAATCATTAAAAAACACTGGAAGGTTTATCCGAGCGTGCTACATTCCACACCATACAGTGATATTTAGTATTCCTTGAATCATATCTAATTGAATCCAATATGCCTGGGTGTCAGATCAAAATAGGGTATTTTGACGATTGTATTAACACGAAGCTAGGGTTATCAATAAATATATAATTAATGTAAACGTTAGGTAACTTTGAAGATGCTGTTGTAGTTTCATACAATAACTAGAGAACAGTCCATGATAACGTAAAACTAATCGCATTAGTGATTTTGTGCAAATATTCAAAAGTGTTATATGCTGCTTTCACTACTTGAATAAGAACAAATAGATTAAAAGATGGTGGAAGAAGTATGCATCATGCATCAAAGATGTTCTACTTGATCTCATATACATTTCATATGGCTATATTTACGTTTCGTGTAACTGTAGAAATATTCCTCTATATTTAGATATTGATTCTTCAGTACGTACTTAACATGACATGTAAAGTGACATAACTTGAGAATAGATAAGTATTCGGTATGCATAGTTTCAAAAGTATCAATATTTGATAAGCCACATGCCCCTAATCATATTTTAAATATTTGAGCTGATTTCACAGAGCTGACGGTCCATACAGCATGATTCAGAAATACAATTCTTGAACTCATTGACATTACATATTATATTCGTTGTTCTGAATAAAGCATAAAAATATATGTGCGTGTTTCCCAACATTAATCACCGGTACTTTATTAAATAAAGCCAGTCCATATTCATATGGCTGAAGTTTATTGCAATGTATCATTAACGGAAGTTCTGTTATTACGTAACCATTCTCTGGTTATTACAGGAAATATCGTTGATGAATCAACATAGAATTAAGCTGTGATTTTGTACATAGAACTTGAATAGAAGAATGTATATTGGAGCCTCTACGTTTACAACAATAATACAGAATGCAAATGATTAATACTATAACTTTTTTTCTGAATGACTTATATCCACAAAAAGAAAACCAATTGAAATTATATCATACAATAGCTTACATTTATACTGGAAAATGTCAACAAGAAGAAAATATGCAGCCATCAGAGGATTCATGCTGGAGTGTAACGTTTCGTTCTCACAAATTAATGTATTACATTCATGCATTTTGTATGTGAAAGACACATATAAAAGGGACGGTAAGTCATAAAGTAATTCTTGGCATGAATTATATTTCTGTAGTAAAAAAATATATAAAATATATATGAAGCCAGGAAATTTCAGAAACATAAAAGGCTTGATTTCAAAGACATTTGTATGGAGCTATTTTGATCAGTTATAAAATACTTCTAAACATGTCCAGTGAACCTCATTTAATACTTTTAGTGATCATTCTCTGACTTTTTCTAGTATCGATTGAAAAAAAAAAACGAACTCCGGCAACACATGGTATCAAAACACATTTTATAATAGGAATAATGAAAGCGTATAAAATGTTGAGCCGAGCACAAAACTGTGAAGTGTTTGGTTCGAATCTCGCCTGGGGTATAGTTGTCTGTGGATATTGAGAAGCATTGCTTTCATCTAATCGAGACGGGTCGAAATCAATGTATACTCAAAACGACCAAACAAAATTAAGACTATCTAAGTGTTACAAGATATATATCAACTGTGTGTGTGTGTTTTAATCACCTATGTACTGCATTGGGAATTAAAGGCATCGTTCTGTATTTACTTACAAAGTACGAAATTGTTCAGAGTCGGCATTCATTGGATATACTGAGGATGCTTCTCGTACTACAGTGTAGTTCAACTATGTGAATTCAAAGATAGTAGCTTCAAACCATGGCGATGTATGCAGTGTGGAAAAAAAGAATGAAAGGTATGTGACTACTTTCATTCACGGAAAATAACTTGACTTTAGTCTCACTGAATATAACCGAAAAAGCAATAGGGCTTTTTATCTGAAAAATAAATCGTTGAAGTGTCGCAAAAGCTTTGGAATTTTCATAGTTGTAAATTATGTTTTACGGTTACGTGTATTACAATGTATAAATGTTGTGTTACTTCATCAGCGCTTTTTGGGTTTAGATTTAAAAATTGTAAACCTTAATAATTAGCTCTGTAACTGTTAACTCTACTTTACCAGAGGACTAAAGCATATTTTATACCAGAATAAGTGAGGAAGATAGCAAGTTTTGAATTAATTTATTAATGTTTACAAGACCTAAATGTAAATGTAGACGTTGAGATAGTAACACAATCAAATTATACAATACAGTACACGTAAAAATGAATAAAAGTTTAATAATTAAAAACTGAAAGTTAATTAGGCATTTCTACCATTTATTTTTTTCATAAATATAATTTATGCAAATTTATTATTGAATTACACCGAATTCATTTATCTTACTATTAGAAAACAGTCACACAACTAGAATTTTCTGTGCAATCCTAATATGCATGCTTCTCTGTACCTAATGAAGCATATTCTCAGATTTAACCAGTCCTGTTTACAAGATAGTTCAAATTAGTGCGTAAAGATAGTAGAATAGTTTAACGTTAATATCAGAATAAGTGCTAATATAATTTACATTAGAGAATAAAATTGGCTCAAGAACTGAACCTTGACCTACATCGCAAGGTATAATTTGGATTCAGGATATATACATATATTTTGAGCGCTATCTTCATATTTGTTATGTTATAGATTTACAGCATTTTTCAATAAGAAAAAGTTTGATCCTAATACTTTACCATAAATGTTGCTTAAAATGTGTTTGTTTCATAATGCCAAACCATAATATAGAAACTGAAACATACTCCTAACTAGAAATGCCAGATTTCCCTTCCCTGTTTCACATCAAAATTTGAAAGTGAAATACATTAAATATACGTCCAGCAAATGAACAAACTGCTGCATGTATCAAAGAGAATGTAATATTTAGTGATCAATATTATCTCCGTAAGACAAGTAAACAGTCCACTCTGTAAACAACTTTTTAAAATTGATTAACATCTAAATATATTTCATTGTATTAAAAGGAATGAAGAGAAGTAAACACAGAGTTGGAATTTATCACATTTAGCTATTCCCAAATGGCCCACATAACTGCGTATGTAAACTATGGAGTTCTTCGGTTTCGTGTATACATATCTACGTTTTGAACCGTACCAAAAGCAACAACAATACTTGTATTATAATATCAAATTTGTTAAAGTATATTTCTTATATTAAAACGGAATTAGTTTTAGCAAACAAAAGTGAATTAATGTAGTAGTGAGAATTAATAAATAGTGGTTTAAAATTGAAGTAACAAATTTTGCTACTCACATTGAACTAGGAACAAAAATTATTTTCCCTTTGGTTCGGAATTGGCTTCGTTTTCGAATTATATTCACATAGGAGGTTTAACTTAGTGTTGAAAAATCGACCACCTAGGTTAGAAACAATATTTCTTAAAAATATATATATCCCTCACGACAGGTATGTCGTTGCCCTCATTTGAAGCAAAATTATTGTATTGTTTCAACCTGCTTAATACGGTCCAATCTATATACTGATCCCTATATTATGTATATGGTACTATATCCCCTCTATATTATATCCCCTAGGTTGATTTGTCGCATATATTGAAATACATTGACCGTATAGCAGTTTAAGTTATAAAAACAACTGCTTTAGTAAAATCACCTCCCTGTGGCTTACGACATATTGGTGTCATGAACGATCAAAAATGATGAATTAATTAGCCTTATGATTTACAAATTTGATTTGTATCAATTGTACATTTATTAAAATTCCAAATATTATAGGTTGTCCTGGTTCGATCCCAGGTCATGCTATACGGGCTTTTAGGTGGACACATGCCATATGACTGGATTTTCTCTAGGTTTTCCTGCTTCCTCTTACATTTCTTCCGTCATCATACAACCGACCTGAGCGAAAGTTGGTTAAAGGCTTTAAAATAGATAGAGATTGATTAGCGTTCGGTTGATACATATTGTATATATGGTATAGGACTTGTCATGAAAATGTTTTGTGAATACCATGCAAAAAATATAATTTAGCATTTCTGAAGAGTACAATAATAAAACTAGTTAATACACTTAAGTTAAGAGATACACTTTACAGTACATATTTCCACTACCCACAAATGAATACTCTTGATTTAATTAAAATACTAATTGAAATAGAATATATATATATATATATAAACAAAAAGATTCATCTAACATAATTTTTATATTCTTCTATAGAGTAGAAGCAATGATGAAGTAGGTACTTGTGAAGCTGTTTTTTGAACATAGAAATTGACTTTATTTCTTTCAATTCCCTGATAGTTTATTGTACATAGAAATATCTGTACAGTTAAGTCCTTTCTCGTATAGAGAAGTGTTACGATATACTACAGAAGATCGTGTTGGTTTCTCGTATTATAAACTTGGTGATCGCAGTGACGAGTAAGAACGCCGTTTATTTTAAACATAGAACTGGAGGTGAAGGATTATAGAGATGCTAATGGATGGTAATTGATGGGTTTGGTAATTGATAGTATTTAAGGTTATGACTCGTTTCTGAAGTTTGAATATCATTTTGCTTTTTTCTATGTTACCCCTAGATTTTAATTCCATCGCTAAGTACTGACTAAAATATATTACTTTAAGTGTAGTAAGTTTAAAACAATCAAAAGAATCTTTTTAGCATAGCATACCTGGCTTAATTGTTAAGGCAGCGAAATTATATGTTCATCCCATGAGAAAGTCCTCGTTATCCATACTCCTAGAAATTTGACTCTACTTGTATGTTGTACTAGTGTATTATTTAATGTTATGTTTACTTGATTTGAAGATTTGTTTTGTGCGTTGTAGAAGCTTAAAGTCAATGTTTTATCTGCGTTGAATTTCAGTTTGTTGAGTGAAAAACAACGTGGTGATCAGTATGACTTTGCTTTCAAGATGTTTTCTATTATTGTCAGCTATTCTGAGGTTAATGTCGTCGGCAAACACTGTTGCATGTGAGCTAATGGGGAGATCGTTTATGTAAATCAAAAACAAAATTGGCTTTTAGAATTGATCCTTGAGCTACACCGCAAAGTATAATTTGGATTCGAAATATATAATTAAATTTAAGCGTTATCTCTATTATTGGAGTGCATTATTTGTATTGCTTGTTTCCGATCTTTTAAGTAAAACCTAAATAAATTATTTGCAAGTCCTCCTACGCCATAATAGTTCAATTTACGGATTAGTTCCTCATGGGGTACTAAATCGAATGTTTTGGTAAAATTCAAAGAAGTCCTATACAGTTTTCATTATTTTCTAAACTTTCATTTGGAATTGATTTCATAGTTCTACACAATTATGACATAGACTCTACATAACTGATTCCTGTTTATATGTTACTTCGTTGTCCTACACGGTGTTTAGTATTTTATAGGTATAATAGACAAAAATGCAGTGTTCCCAAATATAAAATAATGTACGAGGTAGACGTTCTAAATCAGTGTTTTCAATGTTCTAACCCGTATAATATTTTTAAAATGTGTTAGCTGCAATCCCTATTTCAAGTACACTGAGGTAAAAAACGACCAGCAACACTTGAGATTAGAAAAACATTATATTACAAACAATTATGAGGACATGGGTATACTTGATATTCTTTATTCTTTGCTATTTTGAAGTATTCAAGGTAACTTTACTAAGAAAGAAATTACATTTTTATCATGGATTGTTCACAGTGACAGGAAATTTGTATCGCTACAGTTTTGATTATAAAATTAAATACTTGTTAACCAAATTGCTGCACATAAGGCAGGTTTACTCATGTTATTTTTATGCTCTTCATGCATCACTCAAAATTGCACTCGATTCTGAGCCGTATGTTTCCACTGCTTTCTTGAATGACGGCCTGCAATGACATCAATATTTTCATGGACGATGTGCTCCCATTCTTTGCAGAGGACTTCGTGTACATTTGGCAGAGTTTATGGAAAATTGTCCCGCACATTTCTTCCTAAAATTTACCACTCACGTTTAATTGGATTGATATCAAATCTCGTGCTTTCCATTGCATAATTTGGATCTTTACTCTATTGAGATACTGGATAATACAACGATCCACATGAGGACGTGCATTGCCGTATATTAGCACACTATTATCCCAAACAAATGGCGCAAGGAACAACTTGGTCTCTAAAATGTCTTAGATATAAGACATTAATCTAAGGTCGATAACAACTCACAAGTAGTATTTAAATGAACATTGTATATAGATCTTTGAATGTTGCGTTTTTTTGTACCTCAATGTAAATATTTATGGAAATGGAATATACTAAAGTAGTGCCATTATGATTAGTAAAATTGTACCCCGGGTATGCAACATTGTCGACTCGATATTTCATTTTCGCCTCTAACATCCAGTGTGTTAATCGAAATCAACTCCACATTACACTTGTGTAAGTGGATTTTGATTGTTTGTAATATATTATGAAACATGCGTTGTATTTGCTACTGTAACAAGTAAAAATCGTATTCAAAATTCAATGCCTTGTATTTGGAAAATTATTTGGGCGTTTACTCATGTGAAAAATAGCACTTCTTTTGTTTTGATTTGCGCGATCTCCTTTCCAATTTGCTGATTTGGAACCAATTTTTGCATTCACTTTACGTCTCATCCGATGACTTGAATCAGAGACGATGAAAGAAGTAATTTTACTAATTGATTGAATTGTTGTTAATG
>JAGDQP010049620.1:1332-14453 GCA_022664845.1 Lepisma saccharinum | reverse complement strand
TTTTCCATTGGTCAATTAGGGATCACAATCCCCGTACATTGAGAATAAGTTCCATTTCTATAAAAGCAAGCGCAATATTTGACATGTTGTTACGATAAGAAGGCAGTAATGCTGGTCAAGTGTTTGGTTGTCGCCATTTTGCTTGCTTTAATAGAAATTGAATATTCTGAATGAATGGGAATTCTAGTTCTCAATTGACAAACAGAAAGTGATTAAACCATAGGATAAGTCATGCTAGTAACTTAGTTTGTTTTGGGGGCTCAGCAACATATATTTAATCCCCTACACTGTTTAAATCTATAGTGTAGTCGTTTAATTCAGATGCTATTCAATAAATATTGTTTGCATCTAGTTGCTTTTCTATCTGGCAATTTACCCAAGTCGGTAAGACGTTCGACTCTAACTGAGCAACCTATGTTCGAATCTTTTCTCCCAGTACAGAAATCAATACCCTGTGTTGTGTTGATTTAACACACAAAAAGCAGTAGACACGCTGGGATACCGTAATGTGTTGAATTAACACAGCTATCTTTCCAGTGCAACCACAATGGAATATAATATTGTTTTGTTTTTCTCCTGTCCGAGGAAATGGCCTACCCATTTAGTCGTACAGTTCATGGAGTTCTTCATTGTGTAGTTGCCTCCATTTTCCAGTGATGTCGTCCCGCTTCGGCGCGTACATGTTTTTAAAAACCTTAGTTTCATATACAGTTTGCAACCGTAAAGTATTACCGGTATACTACTCGCCATCAAGCTTAATTAGAACCAGTTTAACTTCCCACTTCAATCCAAACTTTATTGATTCTTAATATCTCACGAAGCGAGTTTTCCCAATTTTCTTCAATGTTATGGTGAACAAAATGACGAAAAAATAATTAATTTCTAAATATAAGTCAGTTTAAAGAGTATATCGTCATTCTACTGACTACAGTACAGAAACAGTTATCAGCCAAATCCTTCCGCATCACTACCAAAGAACAAAACAAACAACTTTTCTTTCCTTAAGGCGAAATAATGACAAATAATTATCTGTTGTTATACACAACCAGAAATGCTCTTGTCGCTTCTGTGAAGCATTCAAAGGGCGCCCTCTGACTTACTCTACAGTAGGACTTAGAGACAGCGGACATGTTTAATATTATTTGAGAAGAAAAGATACTCCTAGGAACCCTAAACCGCTTTCGAAACTTTCTATTATAATGCAACTAGGCAATTTTAACTCAACCCATCAAGTTCCATTAGCTAATGAATGGTTTCTTAAAAATCCATGACTTGCATGCCGTCATTATGTATGTAATTTATACATATGTCTTCAAATAGTATCCCTAATTTAGATTTTGCTATTGGCTAATGAAACCTTACTTGGATCATCACCTAACGCCATTTCAATAGTTCTAGCCTGAGCAGATTTCACTATTTTATATCACCTTGATATAGTTGTCTGGAAATGTTCATACATGTAGGAGGACCCTTCATTGCGTAGATAACAAATAAAAAATATATAATCTCGCTTAGTCTATTCGTCTACTTGTCCATGACCTAAAATAAACCTGAGGAAACATAGGCTGTAAAGAGGTTATTTAGGTTACGTTGAAGAGGTTTTGGATAGGTTAACTCAGAGCCATCGGAACTGTGTAGATTGATGTGATATATCAGTGTTGCCAAGTCAGTTTTTAAATTTAATGTTTGAAAAATCTTCCAATACCTTATACCTGTCTGCACCAAAATTGGTACAAACATTATTCGAGACAATAGAAAGATACTGTGTGTATCCCTGTCCCCATCAGCACACGAGTTGTCAGTAGTACCAACCTATTATCTTTATAATTTATTTTTAATTGGTTCCATTATATTAGATGTAAAACATAGACTTAGCAGATACATTATTCGACCACCTAGCAAACTTGGGCAGTATACCGAGCCTCAAGCATTCACCTTGTCCATATTGCCAAAATATTTGCAAAATTATTGTTTTAAATAGGTCTGATACACTTCAGCGCATTAACATCAAACTTGCTATAGTTATTAGACACAACAGAAAAATTCTGGGGGTGTCACCACTCCAAAGCATCTAGAACGTATCAGATAGCGTTACAAACGTACATTAAACCTAGTTGTTCCGTTTGGTTTCATGACCTAAAGCGTATCCGCACTAAATGTGACACAAATAATATTCGAGGCAATAGAAAACACTATGAGTATACTCGTCACTAAGCAAACCATGTAGAAGACGTTTTCAATTTTTATTATAAAAAATCAGTGATTGCGTGTCTGATATACTATAACGGGACCTTCTCAACCATTGCAATTATTTACTGGAATGGTAGCTTTACCTTGTTTATTTGTTCGAGGATTTAGAAATTTGATCCAGCAAGGATCAATGTTGAATGAAATCTCTAAATTCAAAAATAAATTTAAAACAATCACTTCTCATACAAACAAAAAAAAATAACGAATTGAACACTTACCAACTTGTAGATCGAAAGGATTGTCAAAGAATATAGTTACCACCTTCCTCCATCTTGTGTAGCTGGAATGGACGCCATGTTGTGAACTTATCAACCATGTGGACGCGCAAATTACGAATTCGAAGAAAAATAGCTTTTATTTACTTATTACGCAACTCATTTATGCAAATTAGTTTATGCAAATGACATGATGCAAATTAGATCGATAAAAGTGAAATCTTCTACTCTTTTAATTCTTAACTTAAAAATGATCAAATATGTGAACACACGATCACAAATGTTTAATAATTAAATTGACAAGATTTATATTTTTAAGTCTTAGTTTAACAAACAAATGCAAACTTTATTGGCAACTTTAAGCAAAGAAAAAATATCTTTTACTATCATTTCAGAAAGACAGTATTTAGATCAGCTTTAATTTAAATATCCTGATTAAATCGTTATTTTAAGTACCCTTACCTATCATTTAGTTTCAAAACCAAGATTTACTTTGCCTTTAATTTTTAGCTGTTTAGTTACTATACAAACTTTAAAGAATTTATACTTGAAAACAATTTATTTAGAATTTAATTGGATAAATCTCAAAAGATTTATTTAACTCTTAATTTTTACTGCAAAGAAATTAACTAAAGTTTAAACGCTCTCACATTCCCCGCTTAGATTCAGTACGAACATGCACAGGTGACGTAATTTACTCAAGCAACATTTAACTCACGTCGCCACTAAGGCCTGTTTTCATAGTTAGGTACTCAAGCTGGAGCTTGTGAACTACTTCGCCAAGTCACTAGTATTCGTCTCAAGTGTGACACTGTTTCATAGTGGTTACTTCGAATTTACTTTGCCAAGCATTATCTTCGCAAAGCAACGTCAGTGCTTCTTGGTGAAGGAAATTGCTTGAAGTCACAGAAAGTTAATGATTCTTACCAGCGCTGCCAACTGCACCATATTCACACGCGATTATAAATTAAATTAATTTATTTGTTCACCAGAATTATATATTATTAAGCCAAAATGTTTCTCATCTGAAATAAATTATAGGAATAATTACATTTTAAATAATTTTGTCGGAAAATCTTCAAAAACTGTAAACAATAGTCGGTCATCAAGGACTAAAATAAAAAACTAGGTTGGCAATCGAAACAAGCGAAGTTTGTGCAGCGTGTTAGCAAGCCGCGTTTTCTTGACCGTTTACATTTACACAAAACATCATTCTCTGGCAGCTATATCGCGGAATCCGTACAGTACACATGAAAAACTGTCGGTAATTTCTTTAGTTAAAAAAATTGAAAATATATTGAATCTAGGAAGAGCGATGCGATGTCAGTTAAGAAAAGGAAAGACGTATGGGAAGAAATAACCACGTAATATAATTCTGATTTAAGAATTGAATGCCCATTAGGTAGTTATTTTCAGATTCTAATTTAATCCTGTTGTAAAGATATACTAACTGTTTTCTTCAATGTAAGATCATCAGTACGTAATTATCGTTTCCTCAAAGAATTGCTTTAAACACCTAATATTATTTGATCAATGTTGGTGTCATCTGTGAAATTTCCAAAGTTACACCTTTTAGGTAACATCCACTTTACTTTATTGCCCGCAAGGAGTGTAAAATTAACGGGAGAAATTTAACATTTTGGACGTTTGTAAGTGTTGTAATGCAAAATATGGCATTACTTTAGGTTACGTTGAGCATGATTTCTCCGAAGTTACAGGTTCATGAATCGTAATTATAGTGTTACGTCATTTCCATATACCGGTAACCATTGAGACATACGCGCGAACGAAATAAATCACAGGTTCATGAAAAAATCGGAGTAATGCTACGTCATAGTGATACGTTTATTTCCATATCGCCATTGATATTTTGGTACAAAAATCACGGAGAGTATGTCTAGTGACCGATGGTGAACGGAGACTGGTAAGAAAAAGGCAGCTTAGATGTGTCGCGTTATACGCAATGCGCATCACTTTTAACAGACATCACCTATGATTACTCCATTTATGGTTCCAAATGGAACGCCCGACGCATACTAAATAGATGCCTAATGGTTGCCAAACATACAAGTTTGCGTTTCCTGTTTTGCGTGAGATTTGGGTGAATAGCCAATTGAAACAGGTGTCACACTTACCTTACAATAAAACATGCGTTTCAATTGGCTACTCACCCAAATCGCACGCAAAGCAACCAAGTTTACATGTAAGACAGCCCTAAGAGTGAAAGAATGAAAGGTCCTAGAGACTATTTAGCTTCTTGCTCTTTGAGGTAAACAAATGTAGTGCGTTTTAATTGCCATGTACATCGCATTTAATAAAGATATCCAACCTGACTTTAACCTTCTCCACTGGCTCGAGATCCGTATTTTTGTGGTAAATGCTGATATGTGCTATCAGTGTCGCCATAAGTATTCCTCCGCACCACCATGCTTATTAGGGCTAGGCGTTACTCAACTATACTGTGTATTTTACCAAACTATAGTGAAATAGCTCTTCATAACACCTGTTGACGCTTATAAAGGTGCATGTGATATTTATTTGCAAGGTAATAAAAGGTATAGTGCGTACATATGGTTGAATTGGTAGCGGAAACTGCGACCTATGAATTGAAGTTTATCCACCTTTTTGTATTAAGAAACATTTTCGACCTGAGATGATGGTGGTTGAGATCCAAACAAGATGTCCACAAGTTAGTGAATCTACACTATGGGATATGATGCAGTTTATGGTAGCCAATTGTTGCTATAGTATGGAAAATCAATATGTTCCCTTGTACATAGCATAGTTCTATAATGCTTTCCTACACTCGTAAATGTATCTCGTAAAATTTAGTCTAGAATTAGGATACATATCATTTTAGATCAGCCATATGCCATATTTGCATAATAAAAAAAAACTATTTGATCAACTCATACGAATGGTACCATGCCGAGGAATACTAATGTCCTCATTGCGTGTTCTGGATTCCACGTATTTCGAAACACTATTCACGGATATCGAGGGAGCTAATTTAAGACGTTGGTAATATAAAGTGCGTGACACTTCTTTTGTGAACCGGTACCTCCTTCTGAATTATCTTTCATTCCACTAATCAAACGGGTCCAGAAAATTCCTAACGTAACGCTTTGGTAGGCGATAATTATCATTTTCCTCATACAATTCCATCCAACGAAATCGGTTTAATGCCCAACCATCCAATTTTCTGTTATATTTGATAGCAACTCAAGACTGGCATCGACCTTCCTTGGCGAAGTCGTAAAAATTTACTGCTTTCCTTTACTCAGTCAAGTCTTGGAATCCTTTATGAAACAAGCACGCACAAGCAGTGTCTTGAGATATGCCTATGAAACTGAAATCATTAACCAAGGAAGTCGGGAAAAACGCTACTTGTCTTGGCCAAGTTATTCCTCAAATGTTACGCTCGAAAGTAACCACTATGAAACGAATTTTAACTTAAGTCGAGCCAATTTACTCAAGCATTTGCTCGAAAAAATGTCTATGAAAACGGGCCTAAGACACACAATTTATGTCTAAATACAGAACTTCCTTATTTAACGCGAATTTAATTAAGCGTTCCTTTATACTAAATCACAATTCTTTTTTATACACAACTATGAAACAAAAAGAGTTTAAATGAACTAATCATTGAATTAACAACGGCTAACTTTAAGGACACCGAAGCTCTATATCAAGAAAATGTTCCACTCTTTCAATTAAGAAAAGACACGTTTCTCGCAAAAAAAAATCTAATTGAATATATTTCCGATTTCATTAAATCACCACCATGAACATAGCACAAACCCATTATAGCAAAGTACGCTATTTAACACAGTTGAGAAAGAACAAAACCTTTTGCGAAACCACATGACGAAATCAAGAAACGAAAAACTGACGTTGAGAACCATCGAATTTAACTACCAGCCAAGTTTTGATTCCTCCCTTCTGAATCCACTCTTTTCACACCAAGAAACAAAAGAAGGATGCAATACTGCTGTAGTGTAGCCAAATCAGGCATCCGAAACATATCTCACTTCTTTACAAACATTTACCAAATACATCTTTCAGAATTCTTGGCAGTAACAATTCTCTTCTTTTTTTAATAGAATAAAAAGCGGTCAAAATTAGAAATTGCCAAAACGTAGACCAAATTGCCAAAATCTGGAATTGTAAATAGCTTTATATCCTATCTCTCGCAAATGGTAAGATATATTACAACAAACATAAGAGCCCCATAATGGAGACTCCTTTCTTAAATACAATACAAGAAACCCATGAGCAAGATTAAGTTCCATAGATCCAAGAAGTTCATATTACCATTTTCGGAAGAGAATCATTTTAACCATAATGCCTTTGAAATGGCAAGAAACTTCGAAAATGATAATCGAAAATTCCCCCACTAGAAAGTCAAGAAACCCTTTGTCGGTATTTTATGCAAGGAAAACATCATATACGTTTACAGTCCCGATAAACATGCTGTAAGGATAATCTTCACTTTCCTCACTAGTGGGAAATATCAGAGTTCTTTTATGCTCTTGCGGTCTTACGCGCGTGCGTTCTCTGAAACAATGCGACTAAATTAGTATATTTATGCAAATGCATTGACATAAAGTCTAGTGTCACGAACTCTAGATCATGGATTTGTGTTTTATAGAACGCGAGAAGCAATGTTTATAAAACATTGAAAATATATATTTTTTGCGGAGAAAGTCAGAGTGTTGTCAGGCGTTTCAGAATCCACTTGCTCAGAGACCACGACATGTTTAAAACGCACTGACAAAACCATCTTCAATTTTACTCTTGCTTTCTTTGTTTTTACTATCAACTTCTCTCACGCCAAAAAGAACAAAGCTCTCTATATTTATGCAAATAGACAACTCACGAAAAAACTTTCCTTCGTGCGTAAACGTAAAACGCATCTGCGTAAAACTAGTCGTAATGATGCATAAACATAATTTCTCCCCCCTCCATTAATTTTGAATTCAGTTTCGATGCAATGTCATTAACTTTTCTACGTTGCATTTTACATTGCATCATACATGCATCTTTAATTTAAACAGCGTGTTTGAAAATTACATTGACAAACTCCAGAATCCTCATACTATAACAAGAAGAAAGTTGCTTTGAAGAGATTTCGAAAGATACGTCAATTGAAAGATACAGGCTTGCAAAATTACAAGAATATTTGTTACAAATGACATCTTATTTCGACAAGTCATGATGTAAGTCGTGTTAGCAAATCAGAATGATTGTTTTCATTAAAAAAATTTTAATGAGTAAATGGCTTTGTTTCATTGAATCATGCGCTCTTAATTTTAATACATTATATTACAAACCATAAAACTTTAAGGAAATGAAGTAGATTAATATAAATTATCAAAGAGATATGATTGTATGATTGCATCTTACTGATGGGAATGAATTTCAAGAAACGTATGTAAATTGTTAAGTTCGAACTTATTTGTCACCTACGGAATTTCTTTACATGCGTAGTTCGTGGTAATAACTCTGGTTATAATCAGTCAAAGGAGAAAAATAATGAAATGAAATCAGAGCTACATAAATAAACTACAAAGAAAATCACATTACAAAAGAACCACAACTCTCTCCTCTGACGCCGGCCGGGTGGCCGAGCGATCTGCGGTGGTAGGCCATTGGCTAGAAGGTCCCGGGTTCGAGTCCCGGCATGGATGTGGATTTTAACAGCTAAATGCGAATTGTGAAGGGCTAAAGTTACTAGACTGGCCCATATAAAAATAAAGTTGTTTTCATCTCCCCTGACTATCCGATGCAAATTTCGCCCTCTTTCTCCAGCATAAAATTGGGCACCGCCCTGCAATTAGAGTCACCCTCCAGCTCTGATATGAAATACTTTTAGTTGTTCACGAACATCAATTATTCATAATAAACAAATTTGTAAACCCGATAATCCGCTCAAAATCAACCATACAAGATCTGAATTTCGACAGTCACTTGGTCAAAAAACTTTTACATCTTAAAGATTCTCACAATAATAAGTTTGTAAAATATTTCAATTACAATTCTTAAAATTTAAAAAAAAAGTACTGATTTAATAGTGTGACGGAAACGCAAAATAATCAAAACCTATAAATACTTCAACTGGATCTAAAAACAATGTAACAGAAATAGGATAATTTATCATACACTTAAATGAAATATGGTCATGAGATAGAAGTGGTTAAGCTCAGGCGTTCGGAAGAGAGAGATTGCAAATTGACTCGAATGTTTTTAAACTGTGTTATACTCTACCAGTAAATATTACTATTACTTACAAAGACATATTGGATCTTCTACAAAAACATGAATCTATTCCACTCCACATATTTTGTACCACGAACAAGATGAATTCGGAGTTCTTCCGTTTGATTTTCTCCCATATGTTTTCTTTCTCAGCACCTCAAATATTAAGAGGTATCGTTACGTCTCAAGTTACTAGAGGAGCTTCAGGGCATGTATAAATTAGTATTTTCTTGTGTGCGTCTAAATAACTCTTTCTTTAATTTATGGACAGTGATAAAATATTTCCACAGAAAACACAATACAAATAATTCAACCACAACAAAGCCAAAAAAATGATGTTATATTCAGGGTTTCCGCCAGAATTTTCAGTTTTTTTGGTTGGTGGTGTAAAGTCAAAATTGGGAGGGTGTAAATGGAGTTTTGAACGGTTTCAATGAATTTTTGACCGTAAAAAAATATTTTTTAGGTACTCACTAGGATTTGTGGGTAACATTTCCCACAAGGGGTGGTGTCTGGCGGATTCACTGATTATATTAGAAGTAGAAAAGCGTACCGTACAATTTATTAAAAACACAACTCTCGTATTTTTCTTCGATAGAATGTCATATGTGTGCAATTACACCAAATGGTTCTTTGGCTACATACATCACCTAATATAATTTTTTTTACACTAAAACCCACACACAAAAAGTATCCCTTAAGTTGGTGTCCAAGTAGCCCCACGATTTGGGGCTAATTTGACACGTTGCTTGTTTTGTTTTATTAAATGTCAAATTTCGGATAGTTTTGGGGTTAGTTGAACACTTGATTTTCTTTTTAGGTATATTTTCCTTCGAAATCTACCTATTGAGATCGGTACGATCTCTCTCTCTCTCTCTCTCTCTCTCTCTCTCTCTATATATATATATATATATATATATATATATATATGAACCAAATTTTATTATGTTATTTCTAGGCTTAATAGCTCTGCTAAGTTCGCCCATGAGCAAAATCGACCCAAGGGACTGGTCGGGGGAAGGGGCTGAAATTTTGAAAAATATATATCAGCCCCTGTGGAGTTTAGAGGGAAACTTTGTCTGCATAAATTATAATGCTCCCTATGAAGTTAATGGTGATACCAACGATTCAGGGGTTGTGGGGTGGGGGTAGGGTGGAAATTCGAAATTTTTCAAACAACGTGTTGTTGGGTATCGTTGAAAATTTCTTGATGATTAATCTATAAGTCAATAACTAGTTTCTCGATAGCGCTCATATAAGGCGAGATTTGAATGTTTGAAAATAAATAAAAAAAACCTTCCAGATTTACCTCAGCCTGTGGGCCTGCCGAAAGGGATATAAAATACATTTTCACAATACAAGCCAAAAGCAAGTTTTTAGGGGATTATTTTGGCTTTATTTACCCTTATTTTTTTAAAAAAAAAAAGCTTTAACAAAGTAAGTATGAAATAAAAAGAAATGAAACAAAGATATTACACGCAAATTACACACTATCTACTTTACACGCTAAATGTCCTCTTCGCAATTTTCACATTCATAGTACGGATTTTTTTTATCCTTTATTACATACACCGCATGACACACAATAAATCCAATCTTCTCCTTTGTAGTGGCGAAAGTCACACTTGTACACTGAACAAAAATGGTCCGCTTCTTTCCTTTTCTTTGCCACGTTGGAAGATGTTGGCTCTTCCAGACTGCAGTCATTACCGGTATTTGTCACTTCAAGCTCTGGAAGTTCTTCAGATTCGCGTTGATTATTGGTTTCGTTGCATTCCACATTATTTTGTTTTAATGGTGTCTCGTTCACTTTCTTCCCTCTTCTGTGGAGAATTCTTTCTGAGCTGAAACCTCTTTCTTCCTTCAGAAATTCCAAAAACCTAGCATCCAAGACCCTTTCACATGTGCCACTGTCATTGCCAGGAAACCTTTTGAGTACAGCTTGCTTATCGAAGGGATAAATGCCAGTTGTTCTAAAAACACTTTTGAGATTGCTTTGAACTTTAAGAGACAAAGCATGCATCAATCTCTTCAACACTTGTTCTTTGGGTATAATTACCTTCCGTCGTGTTTCTTGCCTCCACTTGTCCAAGATTTGTCTCCAATGCTTTTTCAGGTGGGCAAATAATCCGACATCTAAAGGCTGTAGCAATTGCGCTGAGTTAGGTGGTAGGGAAGTAAAATAAATTCCTTGTTTCACTGAAGTTTGTACAACTTCTGGGGGAAAATGAGATCCCAGGCTGTCTCCTAATTACAATAACGTTTTCTTTCAAATCACGATGTGCTTGAATGTGGGGTAAAAGAACCTTGAAGAACCATTTTTCAGAAAGATTCATGTCGAACCACCCGGACTCGCTGCTGTCATAAACCGCTCCAGTGCGTCCTGCAGTTGTCCAGCTATCATATAAATGTTTTAATTTGTAAACAACCATGGGAGGTAATAAGGATCCATCTGCTGCTTCACAAAAAAATCGCTGTTTTAGAATGTTCTTGAATTCTTTCAGCTCTTCTGCGTCCTCGCGGTACTAAAATCCTTTTAGCACCAGGGTCATCCGTGAGATTTGTCTCATCATAATTGAAGATGAGGCTAGGTTTTTGTCCCTTCCAGCGAACCTTGGATGTTATAAAAAATCGTTGATTTCTTCTGACACAACTCATGCACGCTGAATTTTTGTTAGTGACAAGCCTGGTAAAGAGACCATTTCTGGAAGCAAATGCTTCTACGAAGTCACGACCTGGAACATTGTATTTCCACTGGAATACAACCCGACGTCGTTTGTTCACAAATTTACTCACAACAGTTCGTATATCAGTTCTTGTCATAAGAAATCTCCAATCCGCAACAATTCCTATAGTGTCCGCAATCAGGTTTTCTTCTTTTGTTAATAAAACTGTTGGATGGCCTGGCTTTCCTGGATGATCACCATGTAATTTACACATTAACGTGGTTCTTTCTATTTTGTACATTTCTGCTGCCTTCTTTACTGATAACTTGGTAGCTTTTATTGCCTTGAAAGCTTTCTGGAGATTTTCTGTGTCATACGTTTTGCATGGACGACTTCAATTCTTTCTTTCGTAGTTACGAACCATTTTAATTAGGAGTATCATCAGCAACGTGCTACTTATGTTATAACTTACATCCAACTGGTATATACTGTCTAGCATTTCAACAACGTCAACACTGTAAATCAGTTGAGGTGGTGTTATTATTGTACAAACAACCCAGCCCGAAACAGTAATTGTTTAGATGCCGACAAAGAACAGCACATAAGTATTAACAATACTCAAAAGGTATTATTAATAGCTTCCTTTTCTATTATTGTTGTTGTTTAAATTGGGGATTTAACCGGCAAAATTGGGGACGTGCAAAAGGATAGAAGACGCTTGAGGTCTCTTAAGATGTAGTTAAACCGAATTAAACAATCTAAGAACATGATGTCGAAGTATCCCCAAAAATGTCAAAATTAACTCCAAAGTTTAAGTAGTACCCCTTGACGGTACTAAATGTTGATGGCACGGTTCTCGATTTCATTTTTGCTCCTTTCTGTTTAACGACTTCAAATATCATTTTTAATATGTTCTCTAAACAACTTGTACTTTGGAATCATTCTATACCCAGCATTTCATGATTCACTCACTTTCCTGATTCATGATTTAAGAACGTAAATCTAAAATGGTGATCTTTTGGTAAAAATAAAAAATACTTTCGTGTTATCTAATCTAAAATCAAGGAGGTTGCCTTAAGATACAAAACTATTCTTTCGAGAAAAATAAATTATATTTTCAGTCTGCGATCAAGTACTTAGTAATTAACAGTAGGCGTTTCGGGACAAGTCTGTCTCACAAACAATAGTTTATTTGTTCGTTTCTATTCTAGCCCTGAAGAATTATGGTCAATACACTTGTATTATGCTTATTATAGAATCAATAGCAAGATAATTATAAAAATAATATCTGTCACGAAAGCAAGGTAAATCACGGAAGGTAATTCCTGTTTTTTTTTAATAATAAAATCGATAGCCTCGTGCGCTATGTGAAATCATGTTCTCATTATGATTATTGAACAGGTTTGACGGAGCCGGTGTCAACCCCTTTAGTTGGTAAACTATCAATGAGGTGAGAACCGTTGTCAGAGTTTTCTTGTAAGTATTTCTTCTTATAGTTTTCAATTGCTTTTGTCTGAAATATTCATTCTGAAGGGGAAACATTTATGAGATCAGAGAATGGTGAAGCAAGGGTCGAGTTTAGAACCTTGAAAATATTACCTGACTGATATGAAACTACACGAAAACTATGTTTGTGAGCAGTGTCCGACTAAAACTTTTTAGCCAGGGGGGATAAAATATAACGCACAGATTTCAACAGGCAATATATAAATGCATATATATATACTATATA
>JAGDQP010049619.1:0-14453 GCA_022664845.1 Lepisma saccharinum | reverse complement strand
GCCTCAACTTAGCCCTGACCAAAAGCTTAGCCGTCGATTGTAAAACTAAGCTTCATTAGGAACGAAAACAAGCACGGTAACGGTGGCTAAGCAATAAAACCAGAGCAAATGCAAACCACTACAGTAACGCGGAACGTAACGCCACATGCGGTTTAGAAACAAAAGGGGAAAATATCTGACTCAGAAACTTCAGGAGATAGAGGAAAACGGTAAGACAAATGAGGGGCTTGGTGCAGAAATGGTGTAACCCACAAATGCATTTTTTTAAACGTTGAAAAGAGCTAAGATTTATATCTTAAAATATCACCCTAAGTCCCTTCAGTAGTTTTGTTGGCAATAATACTGAATTTAGCATCTACTTGTATCTTGCGGTCCTTTTTTTCTAAGTAATTTTGTAATTTGGCATTACACCATTTCTGCACCAAGCCCCTCTCAAATAATATCGTAAGTCTATACAAAGGGGTAAACTCGTTAAGAAAAGGTTACCAGCCAAGGCTAGGAATGATTAGAAATTAGTAAAATTCGACTTCGGGTCCGACTAAAATTCTCGATGTATTGAAAAGCTATTTTGGCAATGTATACAATGGAGAACACAGAGAAATTTGAAATCCATACCATAGAACCGTGAATACCCGAACCGAGCGAGATAGAAGTCTAAATATCTATAAAGAAACTAAAAAAAATTCAAATCACCAGGAATTGACAACATCTCGTTCGAATTTAGCTGGAGGAATAGCGCTAGTCAAGTAGCTACATAGATTGATATGGAAAAAGGAGCTGCTTCCAAAGGAATGGCCGTACTAGTTCCCGTTTATGTATTAGACTGTAACAAATACCGCGCACTCTCTTTGCTCACATGTTACAAAGTATTGAGTAATGTCCTACTAAAACTCCTAATCGTATACGTAGATTATATAGTGGGAGATCACGAATATGGGTTCAGAAAAAATGGTTACGTTGAGACAGATTTTGAGACATGTTAGAAGATTATACAATGGGACAATTCATCAGTTCATAGATTTCAAGGAAGCATATTATTCTGTCAAAGGGGGAAAACTACACAGGATCCTGGAACCATTTGGAAAAAGAACACATGTTCAGCTTGTGAGAATGTGTCTCAGCGACCCTATAAGCAGAGTACTTATAGGTAATAATTCGTCAAATAGTTTTGAGATTCGCAACGGACTATAACAAGATGATGCCTTGTCACCAGCACTCTTTAACTTTCCACTAAAACATACTATTCTAAAAATAAAGGAGGACAAAGAGAGATTAATTTTGAATGGCGTGAACTAACTTCTAGTATATGCAGATGATGTGGATGTAATAGCGGATGATGTAGATGCACTACAAAGTAACGCCGATGTCTTAGTAGAAGTTTGCGAGGAGATAGGTCTGTATGTGAATGTGGACAAAGCAAAGTACATAATAACAAGCCGAAACAAAGATGATGTAGGAAATAGAGATCATAGAGAAAGTAAACGCATTTAAGATAAACGGGACAAGATAACCAGAGAATCGAGGAGGATGCATAATGAACTCTACAGATTGTATCCTTTACCCGATATTATAAGAATAATAAAATCACGAAGGCTAAGATGGGTAGGTCATGTAGCTCAGATGGGTAAAACTAATATTCTATTCAATTGTGGTTGGTAAGCCGCAGGGAAGAGGTCGTTGGGATGACACTATTAGAAGGGATCTTCGAGAGGTAGGTGTTCATAATGAAAACTGGCTTGATCGTGCCCAACGTACAGTCCAATAGTGAACATTTGTTATTGCTGCGATGAACTTGCGAGTTCTGTAAGTCATAGAATTAATTAGTTGTGTCTATTTCAACTTAGTAGATAAATGAAAAGATTGCATCTGCAAGCAGTATCACAGATAGGGATATTCTCGAGAATATCACGCAACTTGTATTAAATAAAACAACAATTTGGTACCCTTGACCCTTGTAGGTTATGTTTCATTTTGTGTGTTTGGAAAAGAAGGTAAGCACAGCGACTTTAACTCTGTTATACAATAAATGAAATGTGCACGAACTGTTTTTCAACATTTTCTTTCTTTATACATCAACGGCGCCCTTATTTTTATTCAGCGCTCGCTAGTGGCACCCGAACTAATACTGCTCCCCTCCCCCTAGAACGTTTCGGCACCCCGTAAGGGGTGATATCGCCCTCTTCGAGAAACACTGGTTCACACATAAAAGTTAGAAGATAAAATAAAGTAAAAAGAGACTGAAGAGAGTGGAATAGAAACTCAAGTGAGATAATATTTTGGTGTTCGGCTCGAGACAAAGCCACAAGGGTTTGTGTGGAGAAACATCGAGGAAGTGAACGATTAATTTTGTACGTGAGAGCTAGAACCGTGTAAGTCCAATTTTGTCCACAACGTGATAAATGCAGTTCTGTGCAGCATTCAGAAGGCCTTGCGTAATGGTTGCTCGATTCTTGTTGTAAACATGTTAATAATGTAAATAAGTAAGTCTTTTATTTACTATATCCATTTAGTTTGTGTATGAAAAGAAGTAGTTTTTCTGAAACACAAGGATGTGTGACTTACGCGCTTATAGTTCTCAGTACAGAATTGTTAAGTTGATTCTTATAATTCACGGAGTCTACCTTTCACACCAAGTATGTACTATTATTATTCGGACCTAGCATCCCACGCATATATACATATAAGATGGTAAACAAGGTAGAAAAAAGGATACTTGCATAGTGAAATATGGCGTTTCCTTAACACCACTCCCGCACCTGTCCGCTCTGTCCATTTTCCTTCCTACCAGTTGAAAACGCAGCTGCGAAACGTACTAATTTTCTATAGTGTTTGTGAAGTTCGTGTGCTCGTATCTCTAGATTTCACTATGTAAGTATCCTTTTTTTTTCTACCTTGTTTACCATCTTAACTTGCACAAAGGAAAACCGGGAGGGCAATTTAAGGTAAATTAAGACAAATGAAGGGGGGGGGGGGAGCTACAGTATCACTAATACAGAGGAAAGTCGGAGGGCAATTTAAGGATAAAAAGTAAGGAAAATACTTTGTTTATATTCCGTAGAAAAAGAAACACACACACGTACACAACACTAATCTTCACATAGTTTTTTTTTGCAATATTTCGATATTAATATCGTAGACTTGCTGTAGAGGAAGAGAGACGTACACACGTGGATAGAACAAAAGACATTGTGAAGATTAGTGTTGCTTACATGTATGTGTTTCTTTTTCTTTTTCTACAGAATATAAGCTGTAAGTATTTTCCTTACTTTTTATCGTAAATATTTCTTATATAGGTGTATATATTTACGTAATAACTTAAGGTTCGAATAATTTGATCGTTCCTTAGATTTCGAGACAAGACATTCTTCAGCTGAAAGTTGTATCAAATTACCCTTTCTTCCGTTTTAAAAGTTCATGTGACTACAGTTTATTACTTATTCATACACAGAAATCAGTCCCCTTCTTTATAAGTCCATTTAAAATGAAGTGTGTTTAAAGTATTGGAATCATTGAATAAATTGTAACTGAAAATTAGCAGTGAATTTCACGTATTTGTTCCATTTCTTGTCAGTATGCAGCAATTCCTTAATGTTCGTGCAGCCGGTAAATACATTGGTACTAAGAGTATGTGTCACAGTTTCAGGAACGTGGTTATGATTCGTAACACTTTTGTATAAAGCCTTATTAGGAAAAGGAAAAAGCGAGTGTTGTTACATTCTTATATTTAGAGCGATACAAAAAATGTTTATTATAACTAACTGCAGAGTATTTAGTATAATTAGATGATGTGATTTATGTCTTTTCTGTAAAGTTATTAGCCTCAAAATGAAATAAGTAAACTCCAAAATCGTATCCATGTGAAGTATATGCGTCGAAGTATTATCGCGGGAAGTATGACATAGTAATCATATGATGTTCTATTTATAGTTTGTCAGATATATTATTCATAATGAAAATCGTAATCTATAGACGTAGTGAGTGTAGGGTGAGTAATGTTTCATTCTGTTAACTTTCAGGTGGAAACTACTAAAGAGAAAATAATTTCTCTGGAGTTATGTGATCCGCCAGGTGAAGCAAGTCGTGTAAATGGTGAAGAACAACACAGCCCCGAAGAGGACTCAACGCCAGTCTCTCCCACCCCCTCCACAGACGAGCCTAACATTAACCCCAACACGAGAAGAAGAAGAAAGAAAAAGTCGAAAAAAGGAAAGCACTGAGTGATGTGTTTTGTGTAAGGAAATAGAACAAGTTTTTTAAAGTAGTGGATTTCTTTTCTATTGTAACTGGAATACACTAGGATCTTAACGAAGACAGGCAGATGAGACATATTCATTGAATATTATGTATGATTCCTATGTAGAGTGGGCTTTTACAAAATGGCGGACAAAAGAAACTACATAGACAGAGAAGTTAATATATTGTTAAAAAATATTTTGTATGTTTTTAAGTGACTGCCTAATGTTTGTATACTGTATTTTACGCAAAGGACATCACATAATTCATATAGTTAAAAGGTATAATAACAATTTTTGTTGATCTTTCGTTTCGTATAAAATTTTTATGTAATGAGGTATAGATGTGGAATATCCATTCCCTATGCAGTTACTGTGCATAGTGTTTTTAATATTTAGTGTGGACACCGATTCAAGAACTGGGGGAAAAGGGAAGACATGTGTCATTGTCCAAGTTTAACCCTTGGAAACATCAGGAAAGTGGTATCTTCTTTTAAAAAGCGAGTAATCGAAGACAGTTATTGTTATAAGTCTGCAATTATTGCATTTGTGCATACCATATGCGTGCGTGTGTGTGTGTGTGTGTGCCTGTGTTACGTTGAGTGAACGAAGTAAATACGATGTTTATAGAAAAGGACAACCAGTGGATAAGTGGGTTGTGTTAACGATGTGTTTGCGCGTGATTGACATTAATCATCTTTATATATATATATATATATAAATAATTCATTTTTAAACCAAAAGTATTTAAATGTATTAATAATTCTTGTAAGTTTTTTCAAAATGTACAGTGTAAATTCTTTATTCCCTTTTTAAACATGTAAATCTCACATGACTGGGATTTCTTTTTTAAACATTCAATTTTCTAAAAAAAAAAGATATGAAGCAGTTAGGCAGCTGAAACTTTAAATTATACGGGGAGGCTGTACTTATACGGAGTATTTTGTTAACAAAATATAGTTACACGAAACATCACTAACAAAGAAGCTGTAAACGTTTTCATTGGGGAGAATACACAGGTTAACTTCGGATCCACTCCATAATATTTGCATTCTTATATTTTCTTGTTAGACAAAGAGAAAACTAATTTTTGTTGCCTTTGTGTTGTTCTGCGCCCGCCATAAAATCGTTTCAGTCGCTGAATGCAGCAGCGTGTAGGGGGATTACAATTAGAAGTCGAAGATCATTACAGCTTTTCTTTACCAGTGAGCGAAAGCCTCACACCAGTAATAGAAACCTTACGCAGATTTCCCCCATGAATCACTTGTGTTATAAGATAACATTTTCTTATGCTTACAAAGTGTGCTACAGGGTAACTAATAATAACAGGTTTCTTTTTTGAAGCACATTTAGTAGGACTGTTAAAATATTTTCCTTCAGCCGTTTACGAAGTTATTATTGTCTAGTGGTGAAGGTCGAGAAACGGTGTAGGTTCGACCCCTTCACACCCGTCATCCTCACTGACATCATCCAGAATTTTATTTATTCTGACCATGTGATTTCCGGACAGTACCTAGTATAGGGGACCTGGTCGTTATCTTTTCCCGGAAGATTCACTTATGGAAGGGCGTCATGTCTAATCCTTTTGGTGGGTCTAGACCCGATATTTGTATAAACATTGTTAAATATTTGAGTCTTCTAGCGGTTCACCGTACGTAGTAGAAATAGATAGGCTTCCAATCATATCGATGGGCATGGTCTTCCTCCTATAATTCTTAATCTCGACGTGTTTTATAAGATATTTAGCGTTTGTATATTTGGTTGAGAGGAAGAAGAATACCTTTCAGATTTTTTAAATATTATTATTAATATTATTTGTTATTTCAATATAAGTTTTAAAAACTGTATGTTTACATACGGGTGTGAAGTGGATGCTTGTATTAGACACAAAGTAAAATTTTATGAAATGTATGTTAAAGGAAATACAAACGTTTAGGTAAGTTTTTTATGTAAAATTAACTTGTGAATCTTTCCTTCACTCGTTTACGAAAGCTTTCTACTGACCAACGTTTTCGCTAGGCAAAAATGCTTGACGTAAGTATAGCCTCTCTCTATCTAATCTCTTCATTTTTATGCTTTAATTACAGTATTTATAATTAATTCTGTTTGTCTTTGAATTATTATCTTCAGGGCATACAGGGATATTGTACAAAATGGGCCTTATGTATGTAAATTATTGTTGTAAAACTGTTGATAATACTTTTTTTTTTAGGTTTCAGCTTGTTGAATGAGCTTGGAATAATAATATATATAACGGTTGCCAGGCCTAGACGGGAATAGTTGTACCAATATTAAAAAAATGTGTCTTTTTTATTATTTAATTTAGAAAAAAAAAGTTAATTCATAACAATAATTATAAAGGTTCATAATTCAATTAACAATTCTTCATACCGTTTATCATGTTTACTTGTTAAAGAGAGTAATCCTTCTATCAACAAACGAGGTTTGTGTGTTATGTTCTTTTATCTATGCTATTATTTCTGTTGTTACAGTCTTTGAGAGAGAAACAAATAAGTATCTTTGTATTTAATGTTGCTGTGCAGCCGACTTTTATAAACTGGCTAAAGTTTGGTGTTGGTATACATGTGGTACTTAGAAAAAAGATGTTGTTATGTACGCGTATAGAGAATGTGAATTATTTCCTTTTAATCTTTCTTCTTTGTTTTCCACTCATGAACATTATTAATTCATTTTATTTGTTTCCCTGCTACAATCCGCCGAATATATAAAGTTATAATAATAAGAATATAATAATTTGTAACGAATTTTAAACACAATACATTATCTTAGTGAGAGCGTATGGTTAGCTTCTCACCCCTCCCCTTTCAAGAAGAATAAATAATAAATATTTTAGGTACCACTATTTTCTTTTCTTTTTTTTCCCCTATGCCAACTCCTTTGAAGTTTCTGTCTTATAATATACAACGTATAATCTACATACGATAAGTATTACTTTATTTTTTCGTGTCCAAAAGTAAGTTACTAGAAAAATTCCAGATAAACGTAAAAGTTATCAGAACAAAGTTAAACACAGTGAACATAAAACATTGGAGCAGAGAAGAAAGTGAAGAGGCCCAGCGGAATTGTGTGAGCTTCAGGATTGGTAATTTTTTTGTGTTCGAGTTACGGAATCGGCTATCTCAATCTTTTGGTTTTAGTTTGTCACATTAGGCAGATGTCGGAATGGTTCTTTAAATTGTCATCTGTACTTTCTACAACGCATAATGTAACACTTAATTTAACAATTAAACAAGCAAAAGCCTTTAAAAGATGCTGTAAAACGAAGTTTGAATAGGGTAGATGGCCAGCTTTGAATGTTTGTGATTACAACCTGCGAACGAAATAGGAGAATTAGAATAACAAGACCAAAAGAAAAGCGAGAACTGCAAGGCGAAATGCAGCGGTGATCATGGGCTTAGTAGTAGTCGCTGGATTCGTAAGAGCAATAAAGAATGAAATTTTTTGAAATATTGACTTAAACGAAAACAACAGACAGAGGTATGTAGTGATTTCAAAAGCATTAGACAAAACCTGAAATTAAAGTAACTTATTCTTTCGCTCAGGAAGTACAGGACAAAGAAATAAATCAGTCCTCGTGTGACTTCTGATTGAATAAGTTTTTCGGAGGCTAACGAATTTACATTTAAGCTTGATTATTCCCACTAGGAACCTACGGAGGCTTTTGTCCTATGTAAAACTCCACAAAATGTGAGACCCTGGAGAGAGAGAAGGGGAAAGATACTGTAGCAGTTTAGGAAATGGGATCACTTAAAACTGTTTTTTAATCTTTTCATACTCACGTACCGGCAAGTTACAGAAAAGAATCTAGCACCGGGAAGGTACCTATAAGTTAGAGGTTTATTTGACGTTCAAAATATGCCACCTGATCTTCAGAGTCAAGATATTTTAAAAAAGAAATATCTGAATTTTGAACCATTGAAATCTACAAAATAAGTGTTAAATAATTAAACGTATTACTTTGCTGAGGACCGGTCCGCGGACTGGCGGTTTGAAACCACTGACTTAAAACCTTAGTGTGTGGATGTCTTTATGATATTATCATCTTCGCGATGACTGACATGCCCTAAATCTAATCGTGTGTTTTATGCTTGAATTATGAGATCTGTCGCTCGGAATATCGCCTTGATTCGTAATTTTTATTGTGCATATCCGGGGATCAAAAATGTAACTTTGTCGATTATGCTAGCCGTTACGAAGAACGAACAAGTCTGTGGGTTAACGGGACTTGATGAGAACGAAGTATGACTACACTGAGGAGCACTGGCAGGGTAACCAGCAACCAGGAAGACCGCAAATTACGCGGGAATTTCAGCAACCGGGATAAAATCGTGAATTATGAGGGTGCATCTTACCGGAAATTTTCATTCAGTCCCGGCGGTCTCTGGCAGTAAAATTATCGCTTCTAGAAAAGCTAGTCCGCTTGTTTACTTCAGTACTACACAGTAAAGCAATCTTGCGTCTAATTCCGCACCTACGTACTCCTTGAGGTATTCAGGTCAAAAGAAAAGGGAGTAGCAGAAATATTACGTTTGAAGAACACAGTTGAAAGGCGAATTGGGATTGACCGAGAGGTTAGCGCGTGGTCACCGATTCAAGTCCCGCCGGGATCAATTGAACGGAGTGGTTCGGAGACCGCTTTACCAAAATTGTAGGACCCACCCTTAGAAGCTCACCAGCTCGTTTAGGACATTAATAACAATTCAAACCAATCAAAACGAATTGTGATTGCCAACATTTGATTGAATGAGGGTAGCTATAAGAAGAATAATAGGGCTGCGGTAGCTCAATGGTTAGAGCGCTCACCTCTGGGGCTAGGGGTCGTCGGTTCGATCCCTGCTCGTGCCATATGGGATTTGTGGTGGACAAATACTGTGCGCGTGGGTTTTCTCGGCGTTCTCCCGTTTCCTCCTACTTTCTTCATTTCACCAATCATCATCCATCCGACCTGAGCAGTGATAAACAAAGAGCAATATAGTGGACGGTACGTACCTTTAGGTTTCGAAGTAAGCTCCATCAGCATCCAACACCTTCTGCCAACGTTCCTGCAGCTGCACAATACCCTGGTGATAAAAGTCGGCAGTCTTCGAGTCAAAGAAATTCGTGAGTGCGTTTCGCATGTCTCCCTCATTGGCGAAGGATCTCCCACGGAGTGGTTGTCGAGGGAATGAAACAGGTGGTAATCTGTTGGCGCAAGGTCCTGTGAATATGGTGCATTGCACAGTGTCTCCCAGTCAACTTGCTGAAGGGTCTCCCGGGTCCTCTTTGCCACATGTGGCTTGGCATTTTCGTGGAGGAACAGCACACCCTTGCGATTCACCAATGCCGGCTCCTTCTGCCGCAATTCACGGTTCACTCTTTGCAACTGCTGTGAGTAGAGGTCAGCAGTGATGGTCTGACCAGGTGGAAGGAGCTCGTAATGCACCACTTGGCGACAGGTCCACCATACAGAGAGCATAACCTTTCGTGGGTGCAGAGGTGGTGTTGAGGTGTGAGGAACATTGTCACGTGGCGACAACCTCACCTGTATGCTTGGCAGTGTCATAGAGGACCCACTTTTCGTCACCAGTGAGAGTAAGCGATCAAATATGGGTGTGTTCAGGTGCCGAGTGAGCAAGGGCAAACAGGCTGTCACTCGTTGTTCCTTGTTGGCTGCCGACAATGTGTAAGGTACCTACTTGCTTAAGCTGTATGACTTCCCTATCCCATGCAGGTTCAGTCTAACTGTTTCAGCGGAAACATGGAACCTTTCTGCAAGTTCATCACACGTTAGACCACCGTCCACCTCGATGGCTGCTTTCAGGACCTCGCCGCCCGACACATGTGGTCGTCCACTGCGAGGTTCATCAGCAAGACTATCTCCCGAACGGAATTTCTGGAACCAATGCCTGTCGGTGCGTTCGTTCACGGCATTCTCACCAAATTTTGGCGTATGTGGCGACTTGATGCAGTAGCTGACAGGCCCACTTTAAAGTTATACAACAAACACACGCGAACAAGCTGCTTCGATACCTCCATTTCTCTTCTACATTGGACGAGCTATGACTGCTGTGTGTGAGCACCGTGCCTGGATTACTGAAGGTCGATGGTCAGACTAATTCCCGATCGCTTGGCAGGCACGTGCGTCATTTCGTTTCCTCTCTCTGAGCGCATGATTAATGGGACGTCAAAAATGGCATAAACTTTTTTGGTTACCTTGTATTATTGATAAGTTCGTGTTATGCGTGCATCCTAATTACCAGTCACATGCTCAGAACACCCATGCCTGTTCGATTCAACTGTGACTGTATATTCAGAAGTTTTATTCTTTTTTCGCTTTGTCCTACTTGAAATATTATTTTCGATGATCTCACTAGTGCTCTATGTCGCTAATAGTGCTTTTCAAACTGACAACTTACATGTTGCACAAAATCAGCCGTGGTTTTCCGCACTTGTACACAGGTGTGGCACATGATCTATTTTTTTCTTCCTTTTTTTTTATGTATTTTCTGGAGTCAGTCTTTAAATGGAAATGCACCTGTGAATATGACGTTATGGTGGCAGTAATGGTTAGGTATCTCGAGCGCATGTACGCTGTAGAAGTGCTTTTTTCACATTTCTTATACAGTTTTTGCGGGCTTTATACAAACTGTTTAAAGATTACCAGTAAGGCGAGGCATTTTTATTTCTTGCACTCAGTCGGAACTATTTCCTTTGAAATTCTATGGTATTGGTTGGTTAGAAGACGCCGACAAAGCCGTTGATATGTTTCCTAATTTAAGAGTTTGTTATTTCCAGGTCGTTGAGAACTGCACTGATTCATTACTTGTAGCATTCTTCAAAACTGTTACATCCCATGTGGAGCCATTCTTACGAGAACTCCAATCAAATTGCCCTTTAACACCAGTTTTGTACTCAAGCGTGAAATGTGTTATATTATACAATTATTGGACCCTTTGTTAAGCGATCAGCAATTGAACTCTGTTGATTTGGAAAATAAAGAAATCTGCTTTTAGTACAAGAAATTGATCTTGGACTTTTCACTAAATCAAAAATTCGGAAATGTAAGGAACTGACAGATTCGTTGATTTTTAAGTTTAGAAATGATTGCAAGGACAGTGTGAAGAAATTTGTAACGCAAGGGATGGAGCAGACATCATTAAAATTTCAGCTTACCAAACGTTTAACATACCTTAATTCTGCCGTAGTCATACAGAAGAATGTTGCAAATCGGCGATTGGGCGCCCTGCTAAATACGTTAGTGTATCACAATTTTCATGGTAATTCTGCAGATATAGCTTGCATGGCTGGATATAGTACAAAAAAAAAAAAAACAGATCCAGAGCAAGTGAAGAGTTCCACAAATTCAACAGGAAGAAAGATCGATTGGATCCTCTGTGGGTCAAATTGTTGCAGGATTGAAGTGTGATGATTTAAAACTTGTGACGAAATTAATGTTTTTAATACCCTCTCATGGAAACGCATTTTTGGAACGAGGGTTCTCGATAAAGAGGGAATGTATTGTAGATGATATGAGAGAAGAATCACTTATTGCTTGCACGATCATATATGATACGGTATCTTCTCACGGTGGAATTGAAACGTCACCAATTTCAAAAGGTCTTATTCTGGGAGCAAGCAATGAACATTCCTTCTATCTGCAGGCTGTAAACTAGCGAAAGAAGTCGGAAGGGGTTGCTGAAGATGAAAGGGTAAAACGCAAGAAAAATGAAATTTTAACAAAGGAGATAAAATGGATTTAATAATTGAATGGAAGAAAAACTAGCTGATTTAAGAGCAACACAAAGAAGTAGACACTACTCAGGGTGTCGACTGACCTGGAAAACCTGGAATTAGCCAGGAATTTTATTTTGGACCTGGAAAAAGCCTGAAATTCAAGCAAAAACCTGGAATTTTTTTGAAGTTGTTATTTTTAACTTTAATTTTCACTTTCTTTATTATTTCACTCTGTAAACATTTAGAAGAAACGTTATTGAATTTGTGAATTTAAGGTCACGGAATGAGGCATGCAGTAATTAATTTTTATAAGAAGCTCCTCAGGGACTGTCAGATTTTTTGTGAGTACGGATGTGACGGACGACCCCGAGGGTACCCGAGCTTATTATATCAGCCATACTAATTTCTGATTAATGCTCTGTTTTCTCCTAATTTCATCATTCTTTTATCCTCTAATCATGCATGTCTTGTGTAATTGGGTTAATGTGTTTATGTACTTGTGGGTCTGATATTAAACTAAGTTTTAATATTACCTTAACTTCAATATGTATTTTGTCAAGTATTTGAATTCAAATAAAGCCACTTGTAACACACAGAGGACCACTTAACAATTATTATGACTCGCCTTAAAGTAAGGTCTTTAATGTCGTTCTTGTAAGTAGTTGCTTCATTATGAATTGGATAGATTCGGAAGGGCTCGCTCCATCTTCAGGCCGTTATTGAGATGTAATTTATCGTAAGTGTGTGTGTAGGTTTTTTTTGTGATAATAGATTGTATGTGAAATAGTGCAAATACTACGACCAGCTAATTTACTTAGGTTCTCTTCCTTATTTTTCCACTTATTTATTCCTGATTAACCCATTTCGAATTTTAACACATCTGTGCTTACCTCTACAGTGTATTTACTATATATTTAAAAATTTTAGGCTTCATAATTCTTATAATCGAACAAGAATTTGTTGTAAACATGGCCTAAATACATTTTACTTACACATGGTAGAAATCCGACAACAGTTTTTCCAATATGGCCCCAGCCGCTCAGACTTTTTTTTTTTTTTTTTTTTTAACAAGTCTTTAGTGTAGCGACAGTGGAGTAATTTAAAACTAGTGGGTTTTACAGTTTGGCTCAAGTGTTTCTTTTAATAAATAATACACTTCTTTCCACATATTTATTAAACTTCACAAACAATATAATCTCACAAAAAGTTCCACACACACTTAAATTACATTTCTACGACGGCCTGAAGACGGAACGAGAGCCGTGCTGAAAGGCCTAGTCGATTCACATTAAAGCAACTACTTAAGAGGACGACATTAAAAATCTTATTTTAATGTGAGTCATAATAGTTGATGTTCAATTCAATTTGAACAGATTTTTTTTTCATTGTGTTTAGGCAACTTTATCTTAGTCGGGTAATTGCTAAAATTAACTTACTTCATTTATTTGGAAGAAGAAAAACCGTTATAAATTAATAAAAATGGTATAAATGCATTTGTGTAAATAAAGTAAATGACCATTTCCTATCAAGAAGAATGCAGTAAAATGGGAACTAAAATGTGATTCGAAGTTGGGTTTTGCATACACATGCATTCCTCCTTTTTAACCAAAAAAAAAAAAAAAAAAAAAAGGGAGTATCGGTTAGTTTCACCAAAATTTTGCTAACAGTTCCAACAAGTACACATGCAGAAAGGTAAATTGTATTCCCTAAATTCTGGATCTCATAGATTTCAACTTTTTCTTTCATTGTTAAAAACTATCAATGCTATTTGTTTGTTTGTTACTGCAAAATTTTCTCAAACACCTTGTGGTAGGGAATTTCTTGTTCGGAATCTCTCGAAAACGTACATTTTAGTTAGTAAATAAATATTATTTTTTCATGTTTTATAATGACGTAAAGAAATAGAATGCACTTCGTATATGCTTCTTTTAATTGATAAACATTTTCTGTTTGTTTTCAAGAAGAAAATGTTATAAATTAATGAAAAAGAAGAAGAAGAGACCTAGAAAACCTAGAATTTGAAAATCAACATGCAGTAGACACCCTGTTACTGAATCTCAAATAGCAGCCATAAATCCTTAAGGAATGTAGACACGCTTATTTTCTGTTGCATTAATTTGTTTTCAGTAACTGAAAATTTGCTCAGCTAGTACTTCTATATCTAAAGTTAACAGTGAAATCATCAATAAGTATGGAGGCCTCTTACCATGTATTAGCAAACCGAGTATTCTAGGAGGGGGGGGGGGATGATTTGCTGGGAATTATGCGGAAATTTCAGATTGGGATTTCAGTGGCCACCCTGACTGTGAGCAGACCTTACAACGCACTTAGAGGCTTGTCACCAACTCTACATTCGTGTAGCGTTCCATATCCATTTCTCATCTCATAAATATTAATCATATCTTGTAATAGGCTTCCATTATTTTATCTCTACATATCGTCGACAGCATTACAAACGGGCACATTTCAAGTTCAGAATAAACTCGA
>JAGDQP010049618.1:0-14453 GCA_022664845.1 Lepisma saccharinum | reverse complement strand
AAATGTTCAAAATAGAGATGTTCAATGTCTAACTTGGTGTCTTATTCGCAATTAGTAACACTGCATTATCTTCTTCGCATACCATGTTTATCGTCACTAAAGAATAGTAAAAATCCAATAAACAGACTTAGAGCTATTAAAAAATTAAAGAAATTATGTCAGGTTTGCAACAATGACACACCCGATTGCATCACATTTTACCTTCTAATATCTACCTTATTTATACATATCACCACCCAAAGAATAAAATTTACTTTCTGATTATTGTGAAATATTCATTTTACTGTAAAAATAAAAACTTTAAACTCCGAATTAGAAACCATGTAACTTGAAAATGAAGCGGAATTCTGTAAATGAGAAACAACTTTTTTTTTCTGGTTTTGATGGCAAATACTTATCTGCGAAATTTGGTTACCGAATTCTGTTTCTATGTAAAAAAAAACAACAACAAAATAAATGTATTTTATTTTATTTTTCAAGCATGAATTCCTCATAGTTTCCATTGTAACATTTACCAGAAATTTCTTAGGTTTCACCAGATGAATTCGGTATGGTACATGTGGACTAAGAGACCTCGCTGAGGCGGAGATGTTAGAGTGCGCGTGGTCACGGGTCCCACAGGGGTCGGACATAACTTTACAAAAAGCCTTAGGTCCCATCCTTAGAAGCTCACCGGCTCGTTTAGGACGTTAATAACAATTCACTCCCGCGCTCTAAGATCCTGGTGACTAATGTTCCTTTTCCTACTCTTGGAAATGTGTTTTCGGAGTTACGTCATCCGCTAAATATTTGATGAGGCTAGAGTATAGCTGTTTACTTGACCCATAGGTATAAAAATAAACTTTAATAAATGACAATTTGGGCTCTGGTAAACAAATTCTACGTTTTGATTTTAGTGTTTAAGATCAAAACACGGTTTCTTCAGCATGTTGAATCTACCGTTTTACTTCTTACTACTTAAAACCTTGTTAAATCATTAATATTGTATATTACATTACTTATTTAATAAACTCCTGAAATCAGGATTTACATATATAATGTCTATTTGTTTGTTGTTTCTTTAAGCGGATCAGAATAGTGGACATTTCTCTTAATTTTCACTTTGCCTGTCCGTCTCTAAAGCATACACGAGTCTCAGCAAATAGAGAGAAATTGGTTTCAGATGAGAATCATCGATTCATCTGGCAGTTTTTAATCTCATAACTTTAAAAGCTGAAAGATCCTTTAAATTTGATTAGATCTCGCCATTAACAAAAATAAGGCGTATGCGCGAACAAATGTCTATGTGACATTTTGGTGAAAATGAAGTTATTTACGATAGAATGGTCTCTGATGTGTTCTTGATATATACCTGTACTTGGTTCGAGTACCTTGCAACAAATAGCCTCGGAATCTAGCGAAATGCACTAGAAAAACAATGGAACGAAAGTCTAGGTAACATCCTCTTTCCGAACGCTTAAACACTAGGGTTAGGTAAAAAGTAGCGTAGCAGCTATTTTTTACTGCTACTTTGGCTAAATTGCTAACACTGCTTCGACTGATGAAAAGTAGCAAACTCCTACTACTACTTTTCTCCAAACTTCGTGAAGGTTATTAGCAACAGCACACTGATGAAAAAAAGCAGGCGCAAGCTGTTACTTCATTTTATATTTCTAGGAGTCATTCTGGGAAGGAAATATCGGATGCGTAACACCACATGGTTTTTTACTCACAATCGAGTCATGAATCAGTACTCCATAAAGAACATTGACGAGCCTACGCTAGCAAGTGCCTGCTTGACGCTGTAACTACTCCAGCGGACAGCTAATCCGGAGAGACCCGTATTCGGTTCCCGGCGGGGTGATATATTTTTTTAAAAAAATTCGTTTTTATACATATGTGGTAGGCATTTTCAAATTATATAAAGTTCACTAACACTTTTTCATTGACCACGCGATTTACTCCAATTCACGGCAACGGTAACAGTTGGTTCTGGTGTAGACTTCTGAGGCGATTCGTTCTATCTCGAACGAGTCGTCATTTTCTTTGTATCTTCATTATCAGCAGAAACAAACAGGACAGTACTTTCCTAATGTCCCGGTTCATTGTACCATATAATAATATTTTGTGCGCGGCGGTAACGTCGCCGCCTTCGGATCGGTCATGTGTAGGTACGCGGGTTTGAAGCCCGCCGCTCAGTGGTAGAGCGTTGGCTTAGCATTCGGAAGGTCGTAGATTGAATCCTAGCGATTGACCATCCTGACTGAGATATTCAGGGAGGTTCCTGTCACACCAGGACAATGCCGGATGGTATCTCCAACATATACCCTGGCTGACACCTTCCTGTATCCTTTCCCCATCCCTATCCCAGTACGTCCTAGATACCTCAAGGCCATAAATAAAATATTTAAATTCGAAGCCCGCAGCCGAAGTTTCCCAGGGTCTCCGTCAGATTCACCAGGGATATGCCGCGATCTTACGCAGTCCCCGTCTCTGCAAATATCTTCCCTGGCTCTGTTTACATATATGCATATGGACGATCCCAAAATACCGTATATTACATATCTAACTAGTTCTTTCCTTTTTCTGGAAATTGTACAAATCGAACACGACGTTACCGTAAGTAAGGCTCTGGCTGATACTTTCCTTATCTTTTGCCTAACTCATCCCGACCTGAGCCAAATATGCCGAAAACTCATAAATAAATTTAATCCGAAGCTATTGTTACGTAATACGTATTTTTATTAGTCTGCTCATTCGGACTGTAAAACAGTTCTTATTTATACCCGAAGGAATTTCAACAAACTATTAACTTTTTATCATATTTATAATAATTATTCTCGAAGAGAATATGTAACTGAATCTCTTAAAGCTCCGATAATTACGTACAATAGTTTCCGACAGTTATAATATGAACTACCCTATGCCAAGTCCTAACTGCAGTCTATCACTCTACTATTTTGATAACAAGCTACACAAAATTACGTTTGTCTAAAATGGTGCTTTTACAATGCTTTTTAAATTAGGAACAAATAACCCTCATTTAGAAAGGTTTTCCTACACTGATATATTTAACTGCTATTTTTAACAGATATTTTAAAATAGCAGTTGCTGCTATCACTACTACGAAAAAGTAGCCGTTTTAAACAGTGCGCTGGATTGATGGAACAAGTCTATGGACATCATTCAGCGCCACACCGTTCTATGGACAAATTTCAACTTCTTTCTCGTTTCTCTCAATACAGGCAAACGGTAACATAGACGTTTGTTCGCGCATATGCTTCAAATTATGTTAATTTCACTGCGAGTATATCAGTGTTGTCATAGGAAGCGACATAACTTTATGCTATAAGCTGATTTAGTTAGATTGTAACAGTTGTAAACTTCTTTGTAAAATTAAAATTAAAATTATTTGTTATGTTCTTCTGTTAAATTTCCTTTGGAACATTATATTTCAATTTAAACATTTAACCCCAAAATCCTTCCAGTATTACCTACAAGGTATTGTGAGAAGAGATTACACATGCTACAAATCAATAACTTCAATTTGGGAAATAAATGAAGTCTAGAGAGGAATTACATTGATGGAAAACGGAAACGTATTAAACAAGCCTCAAACAGATAGAAACTCCCAATTTGTTCGTCAGTTCATTACTGTAAGTGACTTCAAAAGGGGGAGTTAGCGGACCCCTCTTCTCTCTGTAGACGCAGCTGAGCAAAAGAATGACGAGATCAATCAGTGTTGGGTAAATCTCGTTTTCGATTCATTGAATCAGGTGTACATCAGTAGAAAGAGGCAGGCAGGGAAGTTTTGAAAGTCAGGCTCTCATAATCAATTCCTTTTATACGGGGCTCTGCACAAAGTACTGACTGAAAAAGGACGGAAAATGCTATTTCTTTTAGTAGGAAAGAAAGATGATTTTTTTCAGGTTTTACAAATGTCACTTAGGAGAGTAGTTTACTAAAGATCTACTGAATGATTTTGAATAATATATTTTTACTTATGTACTAATTTTTATTCCCATTCACGTGCGTAATATTTGTTCTTCAAAAGAAAGCTTACTATCCGCCTCTTCATTTCTCTCTGTCTCTCATCCTCTCTTCCTTTTTCTTCCTTTATTCCATCCATCCATCCATCCACCCACTCATTATTTCTTTTTAATCATATAATTTTCCGATGAAAATAACGTCCATGGAATTTGCAGTAAAGATGTGAGTGGATTAAAAACGTGAATTTAAATACTAATGCCTTCGGCGAATCCAAAGCTCGGAATTCAACATAGACAATCGGATAATACGACAATCGCTCTGGACTTCTTCGATGACCTGTCTTCCTGCTCGGGGAGTTTCGGATAGAGTTTCAATCTTCTCATGTATCATGAAATACTCTGAGGATGTTAGAATATGATTTTGGTGTTAGCAAAGATACAATCAGCCCGATCAAAATATTCCTGAAGGACATTTTTTTTAAGAGACAATCTCTACAATTTAATGGAAGGTAGGGCCCTTATAAACTTTGTGTTCAAGTCATTGTCAGTCAAATGACCAAAAGCATAGCCGCTTCATTATTGTTCAAAACGAAAAGGAATAACAATTGTTACGTAGTGTAAACCACTGCATTTTTGTTAGTATTTTACGACGATACAATACACAACAAAATTGAAGACCTGAATTGAAAAACATTCCAAGCCCAGCGGAGTATATCGTAATGATTTTATGGTGTAGTACTGTCAATGAAAGGATCGTATATGACGTGGTAGCACAGTCCTTATATATACGATTAAATCAGATAGAGTCCATATGACCTAGGGTTGGTTATTATTGTGGTTATATTATGAAATAATAGCGCAACACATTTATTGACGTTTTAACCGACAAGTTTTATTATAAAAAGTTCCAATAACTGTATAACATACACCAACTTTACAGATACTAAAAAGAATGGCTGGCCGGGTGGCCGAGCGGTCTGCGGCGGTAGACCATCGGCTCGAAGGTCCCGGGTTCGAGTCCCGGAAGGGGCATGGGTGTGGATATTAACACTTAACAGCTAAAGGCAAATCGTGACGGGCCGAAGTTCAAAGTTACTGGACTGGCCCATATAAAAATAATGTTTACCAAAGTTTACTAAAAAGAGTGTCCCGAACACGCGATATTGTATTGACTTATTTGTGCTTCACCTCTACTGTAATGATTATCTTCGACTTGGTTTTCGGAGTGGAAAGACTTTAGATCACGGATACTAACTCCAGTCCAAGTTAGCAACGATGAGGTTTACCTACTCCAGTCCAAGTCGGGGGTTAGGAAGGATCCTGACTCCAGTCCAAGTTAGGGAGGAAGAGGTGACCACTATTCGAAGCGAGTAACTGATACTTCTTAAGCTCTTGAAAGGCCTTTTATATCCTATTTTGGTAGGAGTATTTGCAATGCTTCCAAGCTTCACCGCTTGGTGTTAGTGTCGTCTGCTTCCTGGGTCGCTTAAGCAGCATTATGTAATTCTTGCCACTCGTGGATTGTTTTCATTGTGGTTGTGTTGACACACTAATCTAATGACCCACTTCCCATTACAATATTTTTCAGGAGGAACGAGAAACAGTCCAAGGTCTTCGTATGTTATCCTATTCAGCGGAAAATATTTTGTATTAAAAAGGGTTTCTGTGGTGGAATTAAGATGTAATATTTATGCATATACGACATATGTAGGCCTTAGAACATAGATACAGACGAAAAGAAAAGATGCTAATACTAAAAAATAGCACTTGGAATGTTTTTCAATTCTGGTCTTCAATTGAAGTAGCTAAATTCTCAAACGACAAGAAAAAGCTGCTCCAAAAGTCAAAGTTGAAGACAATGTTGTTAGGTTTTAACAACAAATAAAGGTTATATCTATTATGAATTTGTTCCGAGAAATGAAACTGTGACTCGGTATTACTATCGTGGTGCTCTGGAACAATTATGGAAATGGATTATCCGTGTCCGACCTAAGCATATTGAACTAGAGTTGCACACAAAACATAGTTATAAGTTACTAAAAAATAAATTTTCTGTTCATGACTTATCTCAGCTCTGAGCCAAAATACTAAAAATAGAAACTACAAATATTTAAATTGAATTCAATGACGTCACTCCGCGTACATTAAATAGTCTAACCATATACGAATTTGAAGGAATTTAGGATACCTCTTGTCATTCTGTAAGCTTATAACATTATTTTCTTTTGACATTTTTCACAGATTGATACTTTTTATTTGAACCAACTTCAAACTAGGGTAACATACCTACTACAAATATAGAAAATATGCTAATATTTTAATTTTTAACGAATTGTCAAATGAATTCGATTTCTACTGTCTGATTTACAAGACGAAGAATGCTTACTCAACGTGTTTAATTAGAATAACATTTCTACAGTCCTAGTAATTATATATCATATAGATTAGTGGAGGCTGGTGATAAAGTTAAAGAATTGCGCAGTAATTACATAGTTTTTAAAAAATATTTTGGATAATAAGTTGTGAAGCTGTAACTTAAATTACTTTCATTAGAATAATTTTGTCTGTCTGTCTTCAAGAGAATCATTTTGCTTTCTAGAAAGTACAGGAAAAATATATTTCACAAGACAATGATTCACGTCAAGGAAAATTGTGAGAGAAGCTTATTAATGTTCTCCTAAACATTAAAATTAATAGGAGTCTGTAGATTTGTCAAAAGTATAACAAACTGATGTGACTTTTCAGTTTATCGTATTTTTCTATTTGCATAACTTAAATCTATGTTCAATATAGTAGTCAGCGTAGTCAATTCTCACTCAAATAATGCAATACGCAGAAAAAAAACAAGCACCGGTCCTGCTGGTATAGACTATGTAGACATTAGCTTGTTATAAACTTATCTCTCCAAATTTAATACATGTTTTTCGTGCATTAATGACTATCATATATCATGATGAAACACACATTCGCATTAACATTGACTACTCTACATGTTGGCTTAATTGACACATAAGCAAACGAAATAAATTTCTCCCCCCCCCAAAAAAAAACAACAAACAACTAATAGTTTCTTTTATGGAAAGTTGATTTTGGTAGGGGTTGAGGAAGATCAGCCTACAAATATTGAAACATTTTATGTGAATGCTCGTCAGAATGGGCATTATTACTTTCTGTTATGAAGGGAGACTGAAATATAATGAAGTACGGTTAGAAAATGCGAGTTAATGAAACAATTGCCTTTTATTAAATAAATTAGCTTCTCTTTCGGAAATTCTAAACTGAAAGAGGGTTTTCAGATGTAACAATCATTCATGCATGTACTGCATATACGATCAATAAATGACGTAATAGAAAAAAACAACTTAATATAGTTAGTAGTTAGTACAAATAGCAACACTAATACCAACTGTACTATAATTGCTAATGTTATTACAACAAGACATTTTTCCACATCGCGTGTGCACGTGACAAATGACAATGAACTCACTGTACATAGATAAACACCGTCCTCTCTGTACACATACACTCTAAATGAGCAAACAAGCACAAAACACAGGAACAAAAATAATCTATTTTCTGTTGTGTTTTTTCTTCTCTTGATGTCGAATTTCAATTCAGATCTATATAAATGGATGCAGGAAGAATGGAAAGACGGGATAAACACATTGTAGGATGAGATCATTGAATTTGCATTTTTATGGAAACCAATTTTTCAATCATTTGAAAGAACAGCTCATAGTATTTGTTGACACTTTTATTACAATGGAGTACACATACATTCAAAGAAAATTACCAACAGAACAAATAACCAAGCCGGCGATTTGCGAAGTCTGGCAACACATTGTAAAAATGATTTCTTAAAATTGAGGAAAAGAACTTATCTTTGCACCGAGTAACATTTTTTTTTTTAAGAAATTAAATATCCGCATACCCATTTACTTTAAAATGAGAACATACCGGTTTGGAAATACGATATTTCGAAACCGACATGATTTCATTTTAAATTAAATGGGTATGCTAATCTCTCATTTCTAAGAAAAATATTTCTCGTTGCGCAGATAACAAGTTTTTTCTCAATTTTAAGAAACCTTTTTCATTATGCATTCTTAACAACTTCTTTAATTTTTCCCCCACGCTACGGTATTTCTGCGACCCCACCAGGATTTAAGAGTAAATTGACAAAGTTTGTAATTGTGACTATAATATAGGCGTTATTTAAACCGTTTAATTTAATCCGAATAACAATTCTGACGTACTTAGAAGAAACAATCTAACACAACAACAATATATGATGGTAACAATCCGTAAATTGTTATGGGTATAGGAAAGAGAAGTTAGAAAATAGTGAAAACCCAACTGGAACATGTCTAATATCATAAAAGTGTGTGTAGTTCAAGAATAGCGCACGCGAAAAGTATCTAGAGCTAACAGATTTAGAAAACGGGTGAATATTAAGACAAATGAACCTAAATCTGAAATTAACTTGTCAATGTATTCTTTCGTTTAAGAGCTAGGTTGAGTTAACGACGGAATGACAGATAACAGAAAATTAAGAGGAAATTTCTTTGAAGAGAAGAGTCTGATAGTTAGAAACTTAATACCATCTAGCAGCACATCTTTCTGCATCATTATTTTTATTGAAGTTTGCATAAAGGGGCATTTCTAGCAGATTTTCTTAATTATGTATCATATGTTCAATTTTGTGCTTCTGTCAAGCTCTCATGGTTGTGATACAAGTATGTGGCTACTCTTAGTACGTTCCAATCTCTCAGATAATGCGTTGGCCACATCATAAATCGATTCGTGTTTATTACACACTATTGACACTCTCTTAGAAAGGTCTGATATACTACTATTAGTATTTCCATTCCTCTTAGATCTTGTTACGAAACGTTGTCTACTCGTTGTTTCTCTTATACGCCTGTGTTTGTCTCTTCTCCTAGTATTAGTATAGTGTTCAAGTCAAACAACTTCTGTTTTCGTACCTTCTATCCCGTTACAACATTCCTCTATCTTATGCTTCATTTGACCATTAGTGACGTCCCTGTGATTCGCCATAGTCCGGTCTTCTAGTATATCTACAGTATTGGTTACATATAGTAGAGATTCATCGAAGTACCTTCCAGTTTAGTTGTATGAACTCCTCTTTGTTGGGCTTATATAATGCTGTCTATTTTACCTCAATTTTCTTCTGTATATTTACATCCATTTCGGGGGGGGGGGGGGAAATCTACAAATTCTAATTCAACCTCTTTTAGTCATTTAGCTATATCAACTTTAAAACTTGTTAACATATTTTAAATGCGATTATCATAAACCTTTTCAACATCTTTTTTACTTATTGATAAATTGCTTCTTCATTTAATTCTGAATCTTGATTTCAATTTGAATTTGTATTTTATGGCCTTTAGGCATCTAAGGCTCAAGCCGGGATAAGGAAGGGGAACGATTGCAAGAAGGGATCGGCCAGAGCATATGTTGGAGGTGTCATCCCGGCATTTGCCTAGTGTGACTGAGAAAAAAACCTGGAGAAACCTCAGTCAGGATGGTTGTCGCTGGGATCAAACCCACTACCTCCCGAATGCTACAACAACGTTCTATCACTGAGCTACGGCGGCTCGGTGTTCTGAATCTTGATGTTTTTACTTTCTAATTGTCGACATTATTTGTCAACTCAGCCTGATCGTCATGCTTACTTAGCGGGAAAAAAGTAGTAATAGTACTTTTTTCCTGAATACGACTACTACGTTCTTTATTAACCCATCATTTTTATGATCCATTTCTCTCAATACTTTAGGCGTATCTAACTCCATATTAAGTTGAACTTCTTGTAACAGATAGTCTATTCTCACACGTCTTTGAAGATATTTAGGAAAAGTGCTATTAGGTTTCATCTTTGTCCTACTACTCTGTGTACAAATCTGCTTCTTTTTGTACTTTTCTCTAGTTGCTTACCCCAGAATCCTCTATACTTTTAAGTAGCATCAGTATTTATGTATTATAGTTAACTTCGAGGGAATACTGAATCAATATATATTTATTTTATTTGAGACATTCTCTCTATTAACAACATCACAACAACTTGTTTTAACATTGTAGTTGGTTTCACTGTGATACGCCTATGACCTAACACTGGAGTCTCCAACTGGTATAGTCTCTATTAATATTATGATGGTGAACATTATGGAAGTGATCTGTAGTTTCATTGCATTTCTTACATTATATTGTTTGTGTCCAATACTCTGGGCGTCATATGTAACGGTTTTCTTTGAAGCTTAGTTTATTGGAAAACCTCAGACAGACAGCCTTAGGCTGAATCCTGAGAGCGAGAAATATTCTCACATTCTCTCATGAATTTATTATTCATTATTTGGTGATAAAATTTCCTTAAAATCTCTGACACAATAACTTTAAGCACGATTTCCGCATGAGATTAATCGTAGCTCAGCATAATGGTAGGTTAAGGTTATACTTATTCTCTACATAATAAGCAAAACACTGAATTATCACAAAGCGCATATCAAAATATATGATTCTTCATATATTATTTCGCTTAATCAATAATTCAGAAGTAAAAATCTACGTATCAGAAGTGTATGCTAGGTTTATACAACCATCAGTCATTTTTACCTGCCTCTATAACATGCACAACATGAGAATTACTCTTACAAACATTATTTAAGGTTACCCCAAATAATTTACCACAACACAAGAAGCTCTACAAGTATTTAAATTATTATATACAACTTACATATATTTTAATGTTTACTTATTTTAGTATTTTCCCTGCATATCCTTATTTCTATTCTTTTTTGCTTCTTCCTGTTTATTTCCTTGGTTCCACACGTTAATCCGCAAGCCTGAATCAAAACCTGATACAACTAGTATTTTGATCTTAGCTCGGAATTAAAGCACAATGTTTTAGCTTATAGTCCAACGTAGTTATGTAAATTATAATGTTTTCCTCTGCTTAGGTTATCACCTTGATCTTTATTGTGAGTCATAAAACGAAATTTTATCTTAAAGGGCACAAACTTTCTAGATAACAAAACATATACGTCTCAAATTAAATATCATGCCTTACAGCAGTTTCGCGACGTTTGTACATTATCACGAAAATATTGTGTTCGTATGTGTTAAAAGTTTCTATAATGCGGAAAGTTTTGTTTTTGTTTCTCTTTTAGTAAAATATTTATGTATGTACGTACATAATATTCAAACAATGTATCAAATGTTTAAAATATTGAGCCATTTACTTACAATAGCTTCAACCACAATTTTCACTTACAATGATTTTATGAGGTTGAAATTATTTTATTGTAGTCATACTTTAAATGTTCATATTTACGTAATAATATATTTATTCTTAATCTACATGTTTCGTGTAGTACATGTTATAATTCTTTCTTACACATACTATTCAATTCGTAGATTCTAAGGAATATACGTGGAAAATAATAGCTAATAACTCTATTGAAAATGTGTTCTAATTTGTAGATCACGTAACTCTGGATTAAAAATAAGATATATTTCTGTATATAAGGATAAATACATTACTAAAAATATGAATGATAGAATCTTTAAATGCAATTTGAGTGTTAAATATTTTTAAAATGTTGGCTGAAGGGACATATTGTAACCATATTTGTGTAAGGAAGTTATTACTGATTTACAATTGAATACTTCTTAATCAAATATGTTTCTATTTGTATCTTTACAGATACTGGGCGGTAACTGATATAGATTATATTCACCAAAGAAATCCAAGAAGAATAGGATTAATGATTTTGATCGTCTGGTCAGTGGCCTTATTTGTATCAATAGCACCAATGTTTGGATGGAAAGACCCAAAGTGGGAAGAACGAGTGTCTGTGAACATGACATGTTTAGTCAGCCAAGACATTAGTTATCAGATATTTGCAACAATGTCTTCATTCTATGTTCCACTAGCATTTATCTTGTTCTTGTATTGGAGGATATTCCAAACAGCAAGAAAGAGGATAAGACGAAGAATTGGAACAAATCCTAAAAACGTGACAATGCGACCTCCACCAACAGTGTCGGAAACTACGGCTTTTACGACAGTGTCCTCCACAAATACAAGTCCCGAAAAGACCTCTTTTGCAAATGGTTTAACTCCAGATCCTCCTACAATGGATTGTCCAAGTGGTGTCATGCCATCACACTCACATCATATGGGACATGCGAAAAGAAAATCGAAAGATGCGGCTGATTCGAAAAGAGAGCGAAAAGCCGCTAAGACGTTAGCGATTATCACAGGTGTGTTTGTCATTTGTTGGTTACCATTTTTCGTAATGGCGTTACTCTTGCCACATTATAGCGAGGACTATTTTAATCCGTACATGATTGCATTCTTTCTTTGGTTAGGTTACTTTAACAGTACATTGAATCCTATCATTTATACAATATTTAGTCCCGAATTTCGACACGCTTTTAAAAGAATTTTGTGCGGGAAACGAACTGTTCGAAGACGAAATAGACGTCTAGGTGTTAGATATATGCAATGAAGAAATGAACTGCTAACTACTCATGCTGTATATGTGATGCATCATACATGTACTGACATTTTACGTTGATTTAAATATGTATGTTTTATTTGCACATTCACAAACACAATATTATTTTTTTTTTATAATTTGCGTATTCACCTACAACTCACGTGTTACAAATTATTTCTGTATGCACTGATGACTCATGCTGTGATCTTACTTATGTATTACCCAATAATAAACACAGGTGGTTATTCTATGAGTTATTTATACCCTGAAGTCTTACGTATCTACGAATGATTTGTTTAAGCACTTAAAACTCACATGGTTATGATATATTTGAATCCTTTAGGTGCGAATGTTAAGATTTGTTCAGGTTGTAGGAGAAATTATGTTCAATGTATTCACAGATAGAACGCCGAAAATCTTTATCCATTCGATAATATATAATAAAGGTATTTACAGTTTAGAATTCAATTAATGTTCTGCATTAATCTGGTGTTACATTCGATAGAATCATTATACATTGATCACCAGTTAATAAAGATTACAGATGATATAAGGAATGAATAAAAGTTCTTTCTAATTCGTATTTCTCTCATGATAAGAATTTTTTAAAAAAATGTGATTAAGCAATCAAGTGACTGAATGATATATTTTCTACATAAAAGGACAACAAATATTGTAAATAAATTCATGTTACAATATTATGTACATAGTTATAAAATGTGTTAATATTTTTTCCAATATATTTATGTAAGTTATTCCTATACAATAATAATTAAACAAATGCATAAATATACAATAAATATATGTTGTTAATTTTGTAAACCAAACAGAACTATAAGTAAGGTATACTACTAGTTGTAGAAATATATCTATCTTGTATTAAATCAAAATATATAGTTTGTATATGTATATTAATTTTTTTTCGCTCTGGTACGAGTTTCAATAATTGTTTTTTATTTCGCAAAGGAAACGAAGAAGAGTGTTTGTATGAAACCTTACATGTTTGTATATTTTCAAACATATCAGCCTCACTGGTTATGCCTCTACATATTGATGAGCCCCAAGTATGTGGTGTGCTTAAACCAGATAATAAACTGATATGTTAAATGAAGTGTATATACATATTTAAAACAGTAATCCAACCAATCATTTTTGTTGAGAGTGCAGAAAATAACATTATAATGACATGTGATGACGTTTATAAACATAACTGTTCTTCCCGAAGATTTGACATGATGTATATTTAAAGTAATATATCACGATTTCAATAAATACATAATTTTATTTTTTGGTTGTTTGCTTAAACGTATTGTTCCTATTGCAACAAAATGAATATTTAACTATGCCCAGAGGAACATATTATTTTAAAATGTAAATAATAATAATTCTTTTAGCTTCAGGCATTTCTAGTTCAGGCTTTTAATGAGTGTCAAGCGAGAAGTAATTATTACAAATCGAATTTTGTTCTTGATCATAATTATGCCCTTGTTTTTATTTATTTTATAATGATATGATGTTTGTTTCATTTTTGTTTTACCTGTCTATTTATGAAATTAATGACTTACGCAAAATACTATTAACTTACTTGATGACTGTGTTGCTAAAATATTCTAAGATGCCTTGAAACGCTTTATATTCTGCGTGTGGTCAATTGCACACAAACTTATTCATATTATAGTTCTTCACATTAAGCATGCTTACTGCCTATCTTTAAAACATAATTACTTGCGTGTGGTTCGGAATAAATTACAGGGACACTTGTAGCATCTGACGTATGTATGCAAGGTGGTACCTACTACCTATTAAACAAACTTCAGGGTGGTTCATGACCTCTGGTACAAACTTCGGGAGGTGAATCCCCATATCAAAACAAGAAGAAAAGTTCATAACAGCCGCCCTATCATGTGTAGTTTCAGCGCTAGAGGGCCCTAAAGACGTCCAAAACTGTATTTCAGGGCAATTTATT
>JAGDQP010049617.1:3790-14453 GCA_022664845.1 Lepisma saccharinum | reverse complement strand
CTGCAACTTACGAGAAATTAACCTGTAAGTGCAAAGGGGTCACTGCATTGACAAGTGGAAACAAGGAGGTCTATTTTATGTTGAGCATTTCGGATACACCAAGAAGCAGTGCTCGAAGTGGGGGGCACGAGGGGACACACCGTGCTTCCTATCTTCTTTATTTTGGATTTGGCGTACCCCTATCTTTTTAATTAATGGGAGCTCATTGCCTGTACTTTCAATACGTAATCACCGCCACTAGATGCAAGCGTACCCTTACTTTTTTAGTCCACTTCTGCAACCGTTCCCTAACCTTTTCTAACCCATTTCGAGCACTGCCAAGAAATCAGATTTTTGCCCTTCTCTCATATAATAAAAAGGAGCATAATATAGACGGTTGGGAAAACGACATTTAGAGATTGATATTTCCAATACCATTAACAGTAGAACTGCAGGGGTACGGTACCCTCAGACTTCCAAACTGGTCTATCGAAAAATGCATATTTCCAAATTGTGCGATGGCTGTGAAAAGGAATTTCCCAAAGGAACTAAGGAATTCCCGGAAATTCTCTGAAGTAAAGGTAGACCGGAATATGCATAAACTTGACGACTTTCCAGCAGGTAACAATTATTCGTTTGCACCAAGTCGATATTTCAATCGGATTCCATTTGCCGAGTGATTTTAAAAAAAAAAGAAAAGCGTTATTGCATAACCAACAGGAGTCAAAGCGATTCTCCGAACTGTCATACATTCTATGAACTGTTGATTTATTTGTTATCAATGAGAGAGAATGTCATTGCAAACCTAGGTGGCGATATAAACAGTGTAGTATAGGGTAATAGACGACCGCAGTGGTCAAGTGGTTACAGATGTCAGGTCATGAGTCACAGCTAGAGTTCTGCGTTTGAGTCCCGGCTGGGAATCAACTTTGTGTAATTTGAAGGCACAGAACAAAAGCTTTATGGAAGTGAGATGGGATAAGGTTCTTGATTACTAAAACGACCCATAAATACAGTGTGTAGTTTTCTTTTTTAGAAATCATGACAAGGGAATGTCACAGACTTATTAATAAGGATGAATGAAAAAGGAAAGAAATGAGACACGTTTGAAATCAGTTGACATAATCTTCAGAATATTCCAAAAACATTTACGTCTTATCGTCCTCATACATTTATACGGTTGTATCACGGAATCTGAAAATGTTGAGATCTGGCTATTCATCACAAAAAAAAAAAAAAAAAAAAAAAGCCGAGAACGGTGAAGTGTGGTTGCGTTTTAAGTTGAAAGTTCAGGTACTGATATTTGGAGCAAGAGACTCTAAAGTAAGATTTGCGTAATTCCAAAATAACAAGTTTTGAAGGTAGCACAATTTTGAGATATGCATTTTTGGATAGAGCAGGTTGGTAGGTTTTGAGATTACCTTGCCCCCGAAGTTCTAGTGTTAATTGTATTGGAAATATCAAACTCTAAAGTTCATTTCCCCACGCTTTCGGCAGTCTGTAGCTAGCTCAGAAAATAAATGAAATTCGACAAATTACAAAGACACATTTTCCTTTACTTTGATGAGAACTTTTCGTTCCAAGATTTTTGACAATGAATTTTTGTCTACCCTGTATAATGGTCTGCACGTAAATAAACCGTGCATTTCGTAGCCTAGAATTCCAAAAAATTTGAGAAGCAGTCATCTACATAGGTCATTTTGCCTAAGGTCCTATGGAAGCACCCCCTGATAGTAATTTGCTTCTCAACTTTAAAATTTGAATTTGTACCCCATTTATTTAGTTAAAAAAAAAAACTATTAGTTGAAATTATCAAACGAGAAATCGGTTAATCATTACTTTTCTCTTTAACAAAACATATCTTTAAGATGCCGAGTATTCACATGCGAAAAGACTTTCCTGGAAATCGAAATAAGTGTAGTTATGACAAAATACAGGCAGCGAAATACAACATAAATCATTAATGCGTGTCTTTTCTCCCTCTTTTGGGACTTTCTTTTCTCTTTCCATTATGTTTTTTTTTTCTATTTTGATGTAGGCGTGGTTTTCTAAATAGAAGTTAGAACTACCTTAAGCTCAACACTGCTTAGCCAGCTTCCGTTTTCTACCCATCTATGCCTCCCTATCTCGCTTTTTGTTTTGGTTTGTTTCTTTCTCTCTCTCTCTCTCTCTCTGTATCTCACTTTTACCTCAGTCGTCTTGGTTTTTGTTTTGTTTGTCACGCGTGGCCTGTTTGAGGTTGCTCTTCCGGTGTGCCACACGTGACTCTAAGCGGCTACCTCGCAATGACGCAGGCCAAGGACTTGGGAGTCCAACCTGCTACTATATGACACGCCACGCCATTGCACTGGCACAATGGCGAGATCGGGTTGAGTCTAGAGTCACGCACTCGGAGCGTTAGGTCACGACAGGTCAACATGCGATTTTTAACCTCATAATAAGTATTTTGTTTACGTTCATATTGAGAAACTCGTTTCCATCAGGAAGGAATTTTATTTTATACCAGGGTGAATAACGCATTGTGCTGCAAGATCAACTAATATTAGCCACTCTAAGAGTTTACTTTTTTGCGTAAGTTATTAGTAAGAGAGACTAGTCTAGAAAAGGTGAGAGACTAAACTGGGGATTCACAACTGAACTTCATTTATATTTTTTCCTTTTTCTCAGTTTCCTCGGCTAGGTCTAAAGCAAAGTATGAAGTAGGTCCACTTCATTTTTGCTCCCACAGCAGCGCCAGATGCAGTGACGCGGAGGAAAAGTTTGCTAATGATTACATTGAGTTCTTTTTATACACAATTACTCTTTCACTGATAATGAAAGAACGATACTATTTTTACTGGTAATAACAGATTCAAAGTTCATTTCTGTCCACTTACAAGGTGACGCTACGGTTAACTTTCATGTGAAATAAACCCGCGTATGTTAATTTTACTCAATTTGACTACGACATCATTGTTTGCGAACTAAAAAATAGAACTATTTGAAAAGTGATTCATCTTCCGGATATTTAAACTGTTTAATGCGTATTTTGACTTACCGGGTCTGAGTTTAAGTTCTTAATTCAGTTTTTCTTTGAATATAAGACTAGCTGAGACCAGACTGTCTCATGCAATCTCTTTCATCATGGTTGCAAATTTATTGTCTTCAGTCTTAAGTTTTGTATTGAACTGGTTGAATGACTAAGACTTCGAATTTGAATTTGGGAATTAGAATTTCGGTATCCATAACTTTGGAAAGGTTGCTTTCAGGTCTTCTTCTTGCTTTTTCCTTGTTTTACTAACTTGTTCATAATGAGAACCAAAGCGTAAAAACTCATGATGGAAAACCTAAGCAGAGTTAGAATGTATTCAGGACACCACCACATGTACGACTCCGAAGAACGAACTCAAGGCATTGTGCTCGATTACAGGTTATTGGACAACAGCAAGCACTTCTTGGTCTATAACTTTTCCTGGCTGTAATGTACTGTAAAATAACGTACCTGTCTCCAAGGATTCTGCCAGACGTCCCCAATGAAGGTGCCACACCCCAAATTATTGTACACACACCCGAAATTAAATTTTTGGGGTTAAAAATGGATAGAAACTCTGCAAAACTCTACTTACACCTCCAATTTTGGCTTTCCACCTCGGAAACTGAAAATCCTGGCAGAAAATACTTGACAACTCTCATGAGGATTTAATTTTCTAAACGACTCTTAAGATTCAGACCAGAACGTTATTATAAGTTCATCGTTATGTGGAAACATTATTGTTTTCCAGAAGAACCCGTGACATTAAAATCTATGTACTAAGTGTAAATAAGTATTTGTATATCCGAATGGGAGTATTTATTTCTGTTCTTTCAAATGTTGTTCTGGATGTGGTGATGAATGAGCACATATTGGACTTCTGACAGTCTTGAAAACAACGTTTATTTTTCATATTCCTTATTTTTTTTTATTAAAATGGGAGCATTTGTAATAATTTCCAAAAAGGAAGACATGTGAACCGATGCTATAGCTTCAAGATGAAGTTCTTTACACAATGGTGAACTGAAACGCTTACTAAAAGTTTGATCTGTTTTTTCCTCTTTCAATAGCTTCATAACCACTTCTTTTGTTGACTGAAAGGATTGAAATTTATTAGAGAAACACATCAAGAGGGGACGAAATGAGCTGCGGTGTTGACTCTCCCTAAGTCGTTCCTATTAACCTTCCCAGAGGCTTATAGCAAGACCAAGCTACAGCTTCTCCACTAGGGCGGCCAATATTGACTGTACTGAAGCTCTATCCTGTCGCAAAGTGATTAAACAAAATTGTATTTATGGAAGCGGGTCACCAAAATGACCTTATTGTTGGCTTAGTGCTTTTGAGTGCAGACAATTCAAAGCCTTCTGTCTGTGCGTGTATTCCGTGTACATTTACTGGATTTGAAATTGTCTATTGTAACGGCAGTGATGACTAACCGAAGATTTGAATAGAGAGAGACAATATACGCAACATGCAAAACAATTGACCATTTAATGGGTAAGAGCAAAACAATAGATAAATGTCTAAACAATAAAGCAATACAAAAGATTTTGGTTGTTAGACATCAAATGTAATATAACGGGATCTGAGGACAACAGGAAGTGACAAAGGAAAGTGGGAAGGGACAAGTTTGTGAGTAAGAGGAATTGGTAATTAGTGTACAATTAACAATTTTCCCTTTCATTGCAAATCCTATCCTTACTGACTTAAAATTAATTTTGAAATTGTCATCGTTATGGGTAATAATTCAATATTGAGATTACAAATTCTGAACAAATTTGTAGTTATAGTTAAAATTAAAAAAAAAAAAACTAAGAAAGAACAATATTTGAGATTAAGGGTAAACTTTGGAGTCGGTGAGTTAGGGTTAGAAAAACGTGACACTTCCGGTAATATTTATTTTCTCTCCTAGAGCCAGGATGAATTTAGTGCGGTGCCAGCTGGTGGCACTACATAGTGTGTCGAACTAAGTGTTTCAAAATCGACCAATGCAATTTCTTGGGGATTATTTTTTCAAAAGGAAATGTGAAAATATTTTATGTGACTTCAAGTGATCGGAGGCATATCAGTAGTCAACTAAAATTACATGAAACATCTTTTTCTGACCATATCAGTGCACATTGTGATCATTAGCGGGTTTAGTTGACAAGGTTGATTATTATCACTTCGACGTCTAAAGATTGTATTGCCAGATAGATCTTCATAGAAATTCCGTGGAAGGGACTAAAAATTGAAGGTTTTAATGTGGAATCTGTGGAACGCGAAAATGTGGTCTAGGACAGAGCACCATTCTTCATAACTTCGGCCCTGCTCCAGTAAAATCTTAGAAATGTTTAGATTTGATCTGAGACTGTAACAGCTCATAATATAGTGTGTTTTATATCGTAAGTAGTTAAGTAGGAAAACGTTTTCACATTTTAAATATAGTCACAATTATTTTATCCTGTAACATTCAAGAATTGTCCTAAGGAAATACTTGTAATACATTAAAAATATATTTTATCTTCAATTCTCAATCTAATTACATTTTAAAATATATTGAGAAATAGCAGAGTTAGTCAATATATATATATAAAAAATGCAATCTTATTTCCAAGTTTTTGAAAGAATAGTTAAACATCAGTATTTGATGAAACTATAAAACTATTTTCATTTTTGTGATGTTTTACGATTTTGGCATTAAGAAAATTACTAATTACTGCCTCTATTTTTTGCTCATTAAGCCTAATTAGTATTAGCCAATCAATTAAGTACTATAAATAAATGAAAATGTATACGTTCGACTTTGTGAGTTTTATTTTAAAAACAAGTTATTTGTCATAATAACAAATAACATTTGAAAATCATTATATATTTTAGATTAATTAATACCAAGTTTTATTTAAAAACAAAAGTAAATAAACAACCTATAATTGCTTTTCTAATTAAAGAAGAATCTTCAATATTTTAATTTAATAATTGGTATTGTTCATTTTAGAGACAAATAACTGTACCTGGTAACTATTGATCAGTTTCAAATATGATAATATATATATCAAGCTTGACTTCTCAGTGAGATAATTTCAATACTAGTGAAATAGAATTTCATTCCAAAAACTCTTTATAGTTTTTACTTAACTAACACCAAAATACAACTTAGAAGCTACTTTAAGTTTCGAGGCAAAAACAACAAAGGGAAGGATTTGGGCACGAATCGGTCTGGAATCCTAGCACTACCTGAAGTGACCTAGGGAAACCTGGTACACCTCGGTCAGAATAGCAGTCGCTAGGAGCGAACCCAAAACCTTCAGAATGCAAAGCCCAATACTCTAAACCCTTTCTTCTGAAATTTTCTCTGACAGTTTTGAATTATTTGCTTGTTTAGATCTGTGATGTTTGTAATACCCTAGACTCAAGTTGAAAATCACACACAAAGTATCCATGCGTAGAACGGGATTCAAACTCAGAACTTAATGAACAACGACGCACGATGACCATCAACATTGCCTACTGAGCTACGGCCACTTAACCGATCTCTAGAATATGAATACCATACACTTCTCCATGATGCTTTTGAATTCACTCTTTTTTTCTTTTTATTCCTTTCGTGATATTAAAAGGGGAGGTGGATAAAAGTGACTTTATTATAGTGGTAAAAGACAGAAATTTATTTTCCAGATCCAGAGAGTGTCTGCACGTAAGTAGTATGATGACTCAGTAAAATTCTAGTGAATTGGCTCCAACAGAAATTAGACCTGAAAGATATGAGACAGCTATTTCCTGCGTTGACACGTGTGCACGATTGCCTAGTCACTAATAAAGATTCAGACACTTTATATATTCTCCCGTCTTTTCCCCACTTTTATTCCATAGGAGCAAGATTTCATGGATATTTCTGCTCATGACTATAAATCCAATCCATGCTGGATATTAATTATAGAATAAGAATCTGGCTTTTACAGAGTATAAACAATCATTATATTCAGTTGGATTTTATAGTGAGTTACTTTTATGCGTATTATTTTGCACACAATGTAGGAAAGTTTGAAATACAATTTTTACGTGTTGATTGTTTACTTACCATGTGTCGCAATAATAGAAAAATCACTATAAATTGGTAACATAATAAGGGCTAAGATAAGTCGAAACATAAAAAGGTACAAACTAAATATTATATGAAACAGGGATATAAATTTTAGAGCACATGCATTTTGAACACGCTGAAAATGGCCGATGTAGAAAGTTTGCAAGTCTAAAAAGTAACGAATGTGAACCATTTGACTTGTGACTGACTTAGGAGTTCATAGAATGCGTATTAAAAATAATAATTAACGTAAATCTTTGAAAAGGTCTTAAAGAACTTAATGCTATTTTATCTTAAGTCTTCTGTCTGTTCAGCTTCCGTCATCGAAAAAGAGCAGGTCGTACCCTTAACACAAGGTATCGTCCAATTATTCATCTGATGTGACCAAGAGAAAACTAGAGGTTAAAACCATGGAGAAATAGATATTGTAAACAGAGCGCCAAGTTGAATTTATGACAATAGTTTGAATTAAGAGCGTTGATTGCATAGTAGTAATACCTAGCGGTCGCTAGGTAAATTTCGTGCACCAGCTAGTCTGCTCTTCTCAAGAGATGGCAACACTTTCATCTCTATCAGTATTTCGATACCAGAAAGCACCACAAATGCTTCTGTAGTATGTTAAGATTTGTTATGTTCATTAGCTGATTGTACTGTATATTATGTACAATCTAAATGTCGTTCCAACGGCTTTACGTAGAATCAGCACTGCCAGGAACATTTCTACTACTAGGAGTACTGGTTCTGGTTTAAGTACGTAGTAATAACGGTCAAAATTGGAATCAAGTATTTTCCAGGCTTGATTTGAATTTATTTATAAGACCTTTAGACAATCCAGGTTTTAGTACAACTGGTCACCCCGAGATGGCAGGACTATAGTTCGATACTGTTTCCATCTTCAGTTTATATGTGGAATTTCTTGACTTGGGTATGCAGAGAATCTCATCATTCCTGGTTAAACTTCAGTCAGGATGACCCATACCGGGATTCGACCGTAGAACAACCTGATTAAAAGTCAAGTCACTCACAATTAAGTACAAAATAATTCTCATTTCTTAGTACAAAATTTTGTAAGGAGAAAGAATAAAGGACTGACTAGATTTAGAACTATCCATATTTGCTAAAAAGAAATGGGGAAAGAGAGGCAAAAGCCATGCAATCAAAATTTCATGAATTGTTTAAAAGTCAAATTGAGATTTTTTTACATTTTTTTTCAGTGTGTAGGCTGTTGGTTTGTACGTGTTCATTTTCAAATAGTGTGTACATACTAAAAAGGAGAAGAAAGGAAAAAAATCCTCTGCGGATAGGCGGGCCATTGAAATACATTTATTATGTCTATTCATTAAACTTCCAAGTCTTAAATGGATTTCACTTTCAACAAGTGCTGCATAGTTCACATTACTTTCGACTTTGTGGCTACGTTTTTTTTTGTAACTGTTCTCATTTGAGCCCATATCTCTCTCATTTACAGAGCTTCACACAGAGTTCTAGAAAGAACATATGTATATCGTACGCAATTTACATCTATTTAAATGAACACAAGGAATGCTGAGTATTAATACCAAAATGTTCGTGTATTTATATAAACGATATATATAATTACAAAAAAAAAAACACAAAGATATTAGAGTAAAATAGTAATACGATTTTACGTCCTATTTTATAAATAATTAAACTATATTTCATTAAATACGCTTCTTACGCATTTTGTTTCTCAACATTACGTTTTTAACATTTATCGTACATATGTTCTTCACAATATGTCCTGATAAACTGTATTTCATGCTCAAATATTCTTTCGATATCTAGCGAGAAAATATGAAGTACCATTCACTGTGTTCTACGTAGATCAGTTGGTTAAAACAATACATAATGACCGAGTCTATCATGGGTACAATCCCCACTCCTGCCAACGACTTATTTTCTAGGAAACCAAACCCCGCTTCTTGATACTCAGTAAATTTTGTAAGAATTGTTTTTAATCAAATGCAATCTTATAACATTGGAAATTTAATTACACTATTGATGGAAAACTATTTCCTTGAAATGAGTGTTTCTAGATACGTGTACAAAGTATTCGTGTTCCGAATACTGACAACTCCACGAGATGTGAGCAGAAAAACTAGAACTGTTAAATAAATCATTAACAGGTCAATACAGCAGATTCACGACAGGGATGATGTCTAACGGTGACTTTAATCTACAGCTTTCCACTTGCTTGATCGTGCTACATCAGTAAGCTATCTCATAATATATGCAGTAGACTGTATTTGCTTTTTTTTTCTATTGCTTTTGCGAGTTGAAATGTGAAGAATCTTGAACAGAAACATGTTGATGTGGAAGTCTGTATGAAACATGCAAAATCTTTAACTGAAACTTTTCAAGCGTTTCAGCAACCTTAATACAGAGGTTCATCTGTGTCGTGCAAAATGTTATGAGACTAGTACAAACTGTCTTAAAAACTTGTAGGACGTCCACCCCCATGATATCAGAACTAAGCGACATTCTACGTAAACAAACGATGCTCACGTAAGTTACTTTTAATTCATAACGATCATTCCCTAACTGTCCATAGAGAAGTTGAGGAAGTAGGCTTCAGCTAAAGTTTGACTAACATAAATGTATATATTAAAAATACTGCAGATAGATTGTTTATTTCAAGTGCTGTTAACGTTCTAAAAGAGTTTGTGATCTTCTAAGAAAGAAGTTCTACAGTTTGTGTTAGACTCTGACTTCAGTGGGTTCATTGGACTCCTCCTTACTTGAATCCGGCAGCAAGTGCCTTGAAAACGAGAGTGCTAACAATGCTGCAAACCGTCTCGTTCCATTGTGTTGCTCCAAAATTTGGACTAGATTTCTTCACAGACATCATCACGCATTCGTGCAATTTTGGTTAAATATGAGATGATAGTAATCTAGGAAACACCATCTCATGCTGTCAAGATTTAGCTTGTGCGAAGGTTTGTTGTTAGTGAAAATTAACCACTAAAGATACCGTTGCCGATTTCGGGCAACAATACAGGGGAAAAAATAGCTGCCAGACTTTTTATGGGAAACATCCCGTAAAATAAAGTTCTAGAATTGCGATAGAAACGCTGTGAATGCTATGTAAATAGAGAAAGAGAGAAAATGTATGATGAATTTGCAAGTAGATAACTTATCTGTTCGAAACATTTGACTTCTTTTTGGACATCGTATTCTATACATTGCTCGTGAAAGGTGGGAACAGTGTCCAGAAGGAGATTTTCGGAAATCAGGTTTTGATTTATAGTAGATATCTAGATTCAATACGTTGGATTTACCACACACTAAAAGGAGATTGTTTACAGGAAAGAGTTATTAGAGAACAAGTTTGAAGAAAGGATATCAATAGGAAGAAGATCAAGTTTAAAGCGTTGATTGATATGAGAAAGTAGGGAATTGTCAGCAGATGTAGAAGGAGAGACAGGACAGGGAGAATTGATAGACGAAGGCTGTCCAATGTACAGTTGAATCTATCGTAGGAAAGAACAACCGGAGAAGACGAATCTAACATCGAACAAAGAATGACTAATGAAAATTTTGTTCTATTAAAGAACAACAAAACTACGTTATGGTAATAATATCTATATCTG
>JAGDQP010049615.1:0-14454 GCA_022664845.1 Lepisma saccharinum | reverse complement strand
GCATGGAATCAAATAAAAAGACATCATTAAAGCATATAGAACGTTTCGCCTCTGGAAATTGTTGTGACTTCTCTGCCGAATCCAAACAAGTTTCAACATGTGGTAGCTGTTCTATTTTTGAATTGTTGACTCTTTTTAGGTTGTTGAACCGTTGTCGGTCTTTTATATTGACAAATCTTGGCTACGTGACCGATTTTCAAACATTTCTGGCAGACTAACTTTGCTGGATAACAGTTTTTGTACTCATCAGGGTTTTTATGATAAGCTCCACAACGGTAACAAATCCTTCTCGGTACACTGATCACACTTCTTTTCGGTATCTCCATCACTGGTTGAATGTCTTTGGTGAGCCTAGATTTAGACTGATTTGATTGTAGCTGATGAAAAAATGTAGAATCCTTGTCAAAACTTCCAAAGTACGTTGGAGAGTCAAATTTGAATCAGCTAATATTCTAGGTGTCACATCCTCTCTATACACGCCAACTACCAATCGATCACGCAACATAACATAAAGTGATGTGCCAAAATCCCAACGCATAGCTTGTCTACGCAAATTCCAGAATAATTCATTTGCAGGTTGTAAAGATGCTCGCCTGGTCATGTGAAATTTGTATCTTTCCACTATGATATTCCTTTTCTTTTTGAAATGTTGTAGTAGTATTTCCTTAATCTTCTCCAAGGGTTGTTCTTGTATCTGTTCTGGAGCACACAAATCTTTCAATGTTGCAAACGGATCATGTCCGATGGCTGACAAAAATAGAGGAACCCTCTTTCCTGAATTCACATTATATGCTTCACAATGCATAGAAAATTGCTCCATGTAAACTTCAATCTCCATTGTGTTGGCATCGAAAGGCTGTAGTATAGTATTCTCAAGCATGTTGGGAGCTTCACAATGCTCCAAGAATATAGAAAAAATCTTCAAATTTCACAAAACTTCACGTTGACTAACAGATAATAGACTAAGTGACTGTAATTTTGAATTAGATTCACTCGTTGGACGCAAATTCTTCAACTCGACTGCGCCATAAAAATACTATATTTTGTCTTGTAGTATTTTCAAACATAAACACTATATTTTAATTTGAAGACATTTTCAAATTAAATGTCTTCAAGTATTCCTGATTAAGAATACAAAAGTGATCGATTCTCTCTTAGCTAATTACACACATGACGTAACGACACATTGAATTGTAAAGTACTATCTAGGATTGATAGTCCACTCATCTCAACATGAAAACTTTTCTTTATTGTAAGATCTGTAGTAACTTCATAATAAATCTTCACTCGCACGACAATTGTGCTTCTAGACCAATCGAAGCTTGGTATGGTTTGACAGATCAGATAATATCTCGACATAGGATGACAGTAAACTATATGAGAGGATGTGCGTTCCTACACATCCGGACACTCGGACCTCTCAGAAGCAAGTACAATGTAGTCAAGTAACTTATTGATTAGCAACGTAATAAAAACAATCAAGAAGCGAAAGAACATTCTAAATTACCGCCGCAGAACAATCGATAGGCGTAACTAACGAAAATGGCAGTATAGCCAAGACATGAATATAAATAACCTAACCTACACAAATAACACATTACAGCAGACCATACTAGTGCCCTTGGTGAAATTTAAATTCCTAACTATTGACTATGCCAACCGCCCTGTGACCTACATTCACCCACCACTGCAGTGTACGGATACTGGTTTCCATCTACCAGCGGAAATTTACTGTCCCGATTTCCAAACTATGATGGATGAATTGGCGTAATTCAGACATTACATCTACAGTAGTGGTGCAAGTATCGTGTGCACGCATAGTTACTCCAGAACACTGTGACCATTGTACTGTTAGTTTGTGCAGTGTTGATGCAAGGGAAGGTTCGCGATACGCCAAAGTGATAACTGAGCAAGAGTCCTGTTGGTGTACAGGTGACTTGACCTGCTAGGAAAATGATATTAAACTTAGACATTCATCGCGATTCAGGTTTTGCTTTCTGTCACTACATGTGCGATCAGTATGGTGCGTGTGCTTGTGGTCAATGGGATAATGATCAATATCTTATTCATGTACTAAAAATCCAGCATCGCTTGTTTTGCTTTATCAAGTATTTAAAAAGTTGCATTATTATACACGAATGTCCATGCCTCAGTGTCTTTTAAAAGTACTACGTCACAATTTGAAAGATGTTCGTGCACTATTATTAACAAAATAAAAGTGACAAGAAAGTATTTGTGCAATGTTGTTTACACTACACTTATGTCCATGTGTTAATGTGTTTTTGAAAGTGTACTATGTGCACAATGTTCATGTACTATTATTATTAAGAAACGAAAAGTGACAAGAAATTATGAGTGCAGTATTCAAAATAGACTGTTCCATTTGCTAATGTTGTAATATTTCCCTTTCAAGAAATAGTGTCCGTCAGTACGTGAAAGTACTACTAGTTTTATAAACTTGGGAGAATGAGAGAGTACATGATTCATAATTGGTTCCATATTATAAACTAAACAGTTACTCAGAATTTGCACAAATTATGCATTTCATCATGTATATCTTTACATGAATAACAACGCTGAGATACACAAATTAAATTAGGCTGTAATTCATGTTCATCCTTATCCTCCACATCTAACCGCATAGTTTCAATATCGAAAACAGTATGTAGGAAAATTGCTACCCGTTTAGGATGCTCTGCTTTCACGTAACAGACATGTGTCTCATCTACATAATCAGCACACATTTTACAGAAATGTTCACCAGAAACATGTTTCGAGTCTCTATTATGCCAATTAAGTTTGAAACCACAGTGAACACACAACTGGACAAAATAACATACAGATTTACGCTTCGCTTTTTTCATGTCTGCTAAAACATGTTTGATTGACAAAAGTACGATTGCACTTGCCACAATATCGTTTTGTTTCATTATTACTTTCTGTATCGCGATGGTATGATTCGCAATAACTACAAATATACGAACATATTAAATCGTCGTTAAAATAAAATTTTATTTTGTATGAGCCATTTTTACTAACTTTGACTTCGCATCGTCACGATTATGAATGCGATGCTAGTTAAAATTCATATTTATACCCCAGCTGGGATTCGAACCCGGGATCTTCGAGTCGCTGGCTTAGAAATAGTAATAAAGTTTCGCAGTTCCTTAATAGGAATCTTGTTATGGGTATAACTTACCTGATTATTCATAATCGTTCATTTGATTGAATTGTTTCGGAGTTGTCTAAAGATCTATCACTGAGCCAGGTATTATGTATGCATGAAGTACTGCTTACAGAAGTATTGTTTACAGAATGTTGTGCATCAGGACAATAAACAGCGTTGCTGTAGTTAATGCTGGATGCTTATGGCGGATTAAGGATATTTAATATTTTGTTATGTGAGATCGTTTATAGAACTGTGATATTATTTTAAGAATGAGATTACATGACAAGATAAACCTGTAAATATGTCATGTTAAGGTTATGATAATAAAATCTAAACGACTATGATGTTTACTGTACTAAGCAATGTGAAAGAGCTAGTATCAGACTATGGATAAAACTACTTTTAATTTCAAATAGTTCATATTAAAGTTTTTATTCTTTTTACCAGTTTTCTTATTTAACGGCATATAATAGTACCTGAGTGGACACTCGGGGACACTATCCTGACTGTAATCCCGTCGTAGTGCAGCTCAGAAGTCCATGGTGATTTAGGGCAGCTTGATTAAAATCTTACCAAGGTTAGGAATGAAAGCCCTATCTTTCCCAAGACGAAGGCAAGGTCAGAAAGATAAAGTTGCTTACTACCGGGCAAGATTATCAAAAACTTAACTGGAGCTCAAAAGACATTCATTACGTCGATAAAATAGATCGAGGCAGCTTAGTCAATCGGCCTTAAGTTCTGGATAGGCTACTTAGCAATCTTAGTGAAAGTGGTCAGATTTAAGAAAGAAAAAAAGATTATATGACTGAGTTTTAATATTCGGTGAAATCATTCCTACGAGTAAAGTTTTCGGAAGTGTACTGCAGGAATTCTAATATTGAAAAACTGTGATAACTGCAAAAGTGAGGTTGAGAAAACCTAGTTCTTGTAGAGTAGTTCATGGTTTTAGTACTATAATTGGTGTAGTAAAGTCTATAATAGCTGTAGACATTTGGTGTAATTACTGTAGTATATTGGTAAACTAGAAGTGAGGTTAGATGGTCTACCAAGTAGACAGATGTAAAACACATCTCCCACTATCAGTCCCCACCCAGAGTGTTGCCAGGGTCCATTTTAATATTTAAATAACTACATTTTCGGAATACACTACTAATACTTCTGTAGAAATCTTGTAAGCTTTCCGATTGGGAGTTTCTTTGTCATGTTCGACGAGCAGCCATGCAGACTGCCTAACAGAGCCGAGAAACATTTCAAGAGTTACATAAATGGATTTAGTGGAGAAAAATACACAGTTTGTAAACACAAATTCTCTGACTCTGGCAACATTTTGTACAACCGTGCCTGACTGCTAGTTGATTTTTTTCTTTGTTAATGTCTTTAAAATTTCCCAATATGCAGGGCTACATTTCAAGAACCATGTCCGTGTTTTAGTTTAATAGTTACGTTCTCTGAAAGTGCGAGTTGCGTAACTTTTGGGACACCCGGTATATATAAAAATCCAACTTGTGTTTATACCGACCGTGACTCTGTTGACAGCATTGTCTTGGCTATCGAGAAAACCCGGGTTCGATTCCCGGTGCCGGCCATCTGACCGAGTTAATTCCTCGATCACACCAGGCAAATAATGGAATAGATCCTTGAATAAGCCAGGACCTTTTGACATCCTTTCTCTTCCCCTATTCTGGTCTGTTCTCTACATGCCTAAAGGCCATCAATACAGTAACATAACGTCTAGCATTTTGTCCGAACTGAATCCACCTTCTCATATCGCATTAATATTCGGCTACTTTCCTTTAGGACCGTGCTTGCTTGAGTGGTAACATTCGCTGCTTTGTCATCAAAGGGTCTCGGCTTCCACTCCCGGTGAGGGAACAAGTGGTTAGGAGTCCGTGTTAATTAACCTGTAGTTCCATGCTTCCGATGCCATTATAATCCGATGGAAGGCAATGCCCAACTAACATTGTCTCACCTTGCCGAGAACTTTCGCATCAGACACTGCCTTCGAGTATAACACAGGCTCATCATTTTCCTCTGGATTTGTTATGTCCCCGGCAACCCGTTATACATTTATGTGTAACTGGTGGTATAAGGTTCTAGGGCTATTGCTCCTGCATTTCTGTTCTCTGTTGCATCTCATTCAGGATAGCTCCTATCTCGAATTCGTTTAACATTTGAACGAAAAGAAAAGCAACACGTCTATTGGATTTTCCTTCTTTCTATCTTGTAACAGGTTCGTTATACTTCCCTGTTACTTTGCTTGATTATCTATGTATTTATTTTAAATTTTTATATTGTGTTGTTATGTAAATATATGAATAATTTTGTGTATGTTATAGGTAAGATCTGGCCAGATCAACAATATTTAGAGTAATAATGAATCTAATTATAGTAAGATAATTGTATGTAATCTTTATACGTTGTATTTCATATATTTTAAATATCTGAATCCAAAACACTCCGTGTCAAAAACAAAGCCAAGTTCCTAATCAGTACAAAAAAGAGAGAGCATATGGAAGTTTTGGCAGCATATGGAAGTTTTGATGCAACTGGAGAATGGATCATATGAAGGAACTTTCAGCGTATGGAAGTTTTGATATATAACATTTGACAAGTTCTTTCTCAAGTAGTTCTCATATCGATTTAGCTAAGTTTTATTGAACAAAGAAGTTTTTCTTATACTTCTTACACGATTGGGATTATTTTAAGAACTTGGCCAACTGATCTGAAATTTAATCGAACAGTACAGTGTTTCAGCAGGTGCCAGTAGAATCGCCAGACCAGTTGGCCAAGTTCTTAAAACAATCTCAGTCATGTAAGCAGTATAAGGAAAATTAATTTGTTCAATAAAACTTAGCTAAATCGATATGAAAACTACTTGAGAAAGAACTTGGCTAATGTTATATATCAAAACTTCCATATGCTGAAACCTCTCTCTTTTTTGTACTGATTAGGAACTTGGCTTTGTTTTTGACAAGGAGTGTTTTGGATTCAGATGTCAAAACTTTTTGTAAATATAATTACTGGTCTGGCAATTCAACTGGCACTTACTGAAACACTGTAATGTTCGATTATTTTTGCGCCAGTTTTCAAGTTAAGAATATAATCTAGACCAGCTGTGTTAGAACAATCTTCATACTGACTTCTAAGTTGTTTCAGAACTGTTTTCTTCAAATGCCTTGCTCAGTCTACTGAGTCCTCAGCCAATAGTCTCACTTCTGGTGAAGGCAGATTACTCAACATGGCCGTGTTGAGAGAGTGACACATATGCTTTGTTGACATAAGACACTGCATCAGCAGGCAGTTTCTTGAGGTACTCTACAATCTACATAGAATATTATATCAATATTCTTCATGTTCTTGTCTTGTCTTGTCTTGATTCTTTCTATCGTGGGTGCGAATCTATAGCGAATTCGTTATTTAAATTGACATTTTTTTAAATAAAATTAATTATATTATACAGTTTTAAAGTCTATCGTCGTTAATATTTGACATTTTAAAGTCAGTTATTTATTGGTTGTTATGGTTACTGTCCGCCATAGTCGTCAGTCTCTCTAAATTCTCTAGTCGCTGTCACTTTTAGATGTATTTAGTACTGTCGATTTTGAATTTCAAGTTGAATCACTATTATTTGAAACACTGGTGCACTATAAGATATAACTGATTAAATTTTCTTGAAATGAAGGCCGAAAAACTTTGAAATTTTGTATCTTTATCACTAGTAATTTCGGCGGCTTCTTTATCACTAGTAATTTCGGCGGCTTTCTTGAGGGGGCCTTAAGCCGCCATGTTCCAAACCTTTTTCTTTTCATGTTCTTCTCTCTCATTCATTTTTCATTTTTTAGCTCGAACCATATAGTTTATAGAAAGAAACCATTTTCATTTACGGTCATTTACTGTTTACGATATTTCACTTACACTATAAATAACTTAATCTCGTTCACAAAATGTTCACTTCGCAATAAGTTAACTAATGAAAAGGATGGCAGAACAGTTATATTTTCTATACAATTCCTGTCCCCCTCCTAAGGGGTCACTCCCCAGATTTTGTGCTTTTCTGAAGGTTTATTTACAAATTTTCCCCTAAACATGTGTAAAATTTTATATTTTTAGCTAGTTGGGAACATTTATGTTAATTTTACAATTTGGGGGGCTATTCCCCCCATAGAGGGCGCATAGAGATTTTGGACTTTCCTGGAGCAGCAGCAGCAATGATCGTCTCGGTAAGACCTATAGTTCCTGCCAGGGGCTTTTATTTTTGTTTTCGTTTAAGAGAGCAATATTTTGCAAAGTACACAGAATTTGTCAAAACTCTCTTTTTGGCAATCTATCAAATTAGCCATCACCATGTCATTTTATTGTTAGTATGAATTTTTCTTTCTTTTCAGGAGAATTCAGAGTTCCGAGACATTCTGTTTTCTAAATGATGATTTGAAATCTGGACCCATCAAAGGGGTAGGAAATTCTCTACGCTTTCCGCCAGTACACTTTGAATTAACTCTCACCCCATCAGAGAGGTTGCAACAGCGGTTGAATTGCAAAGTCTGTGTGTTTCTACAATAGGGCACATCACGTAAATAATTAAAAGCAAGCTTTGATTTGCCGAAATATTTCTGTCTCTACGACAGCGGGCAAAGCGAATTGATATCTCACTGTCTCTACGACAGTTTCCGAAGTGTATTTTATATATGTGTCAAATCCACATACCTGAGTGTCTGAATGTATGTGTGCGTGAAATTTGCCATGATAATTCCCGGATGTCACGGTTTGCAGGAGGACATCCCTCAGCGATTCCCACTTCTAAGGTAAATGTCTATCCTTGCTCTACGCGGGAAGACAGCTGTTGCTTTGCATTTAATGAAGAATTTATTAGAGTCAACTTCTCTGTGAGTATATATTGGATAGATTCAACTGGATCCCATGAGAGCGACCAAAGCATCAAAGCATAAGGCTGAGTTTTCTTTGAAGTACAGCCGACTTGTTGATAAGGTTTAAATTATACACAGGCGAAGTCTGTGAACGTGTCCTCTTGTCCCCATCTTTTCTGTTATCTCTTTTCATGATTTCATTTATCTCCTTAAGTGTGATTTATAGTCTGAATGTTTGTTACAACCTGAAATTAATTAGAGAGATTTCTTTCTACAAATCTTAAAGCAAACGGGGGGAGATTTTAGTCACATCAATTATCTCAATTAGAGGAAACAGTCACTTGATCCATAATAATCTTCAATAAACAGAGTTTGTCCAAGATAATTTGCTTTTGTACGGTTTCTGCTATATCCTGTTTGCCAAAGGTTCGGGAAGACGTTTCACGTTTTCTCGATTTGTCACAAGGTAATTTGTGTGGCGAATTCCTTTACGTACGTTAGGTGTTCAAAAGCTATTACTTTTATTTTTTATTTCTCTTTCCGCGGAAAAGAGTGGCGCATCCGGGCAAAGCATCCGCTACCCTTGCAACATTCTAATCTGCAATATTGCATTTCATTTGGCCCATTAGCTAGGACTTTGTGGTGTATTTCTACTTTCGTTTTGTCCCTAGTCATATGATCTGTGTTCTTTACATGGACGCAATGTGCACGTTGTATTGGTCGTCATGGACGTACCTTTCGTCTACTTACCACTTCTCATTATTTATCCTGGTTCTCGAGATATTTCAACAACATTGATTTCTTAGCCCACATTTACGTCCCTGTTTGATCCCTTAAATATTGACGTTTGCAGATAGATACGTGTCGCTTGCTTTTGAATGTTCTACACCTCCGTGCAATATGATCGGAATCGGCGTGTTACATCTGGTAAACCTTCCTTGTAAGTGTGTTACATCTTCATCATTCATTCACATTATTTCTCATCCCATCATTTACACAAAACTTTCATTATAAGCTAACAAGGAAACAGTCAATGAGATCATATCGAAACTGACCTTGACATTTCACTTGGAGAATCTACGTCCTATAATATACGAAAATTAGCTACCCATACTAACTGCAAGGTATCGAGATAAGGCCTGAATATTGGTGCGAAGTGTGCAGAAATGTATTTTTTTTATATAATTCAATCAAACGTCACTCCTGTTCCACTTTCGTCGTAGAATAAAACACTGCCGAGTTGTAGCTTCATCTCCCAAACTGCGCAGCACCAATCGCCAGGGATGTATTTAGGGGGTCTTAATCCCGAAATTAATATCTTCTTGTAAAATTCATATAATTTTGCCTATTTTCCCCTAAAATGTATTGAATTTTGGCGGGTGTAAAAGGGGAGGTACCCTCGATAACGTCCCTGTATTTCTACCATACTATTAGAGCGAAAAAATGTATTTTAACTCCCTACTACACGTAGACTAAACTTTGACGAAGTGTAGTATGGATTCCAGTCAATCAACTACTTCCGCAAATTTATTTCAACCCCTATTGCAATTTCTGCAGAGAATTTTAATTTAGAGTACTACAGTTACATGAAGGAGTTAAGTTACACAGTATTGTGCTGCAATCATGTAAACTATTATAGGAAACTTACTTACAAAACAACAGATAATTCGCAGATACCTCTGGAACCAAATTTGCACGTTTATTGTTGTTGAATAGCAGTATGACTATAATTTCCCAGACAACAGCGCCATGTGTGTGTGCGGTAAGAAGAAAAGATTTACCTGAAACGAGAAATAATAGGAAAATTTATATTGGTATTATATTACACACATACAGAAAGAGAAAGAGAGAAAAGAGAAAGAGAGGGTGAGGGTTTAAAAGAGAAAGAGGAAGAAGGGAGGTTCAACCTTGTCCGAAACTTTTATTTCTAAGTGAGAAATGGAAACAAGTATTAATACAAACGCCACACTATGTCAGATATCAAATATTGTCTTTGAGTGTCCACGTACCCTTGCCTTCGTTATGGCAATTTCCTTATTTCCTTAGATTCAAGTACAATGGAGATTTCTATACAGAAAAAAAATCTTTGTTTATGTTCGCCAAAAAGTTGTTACAATAGGGCCAAAAATAAAAAAAAAATAAAAAAAATGTTTGTTTAAACGAATTACATTGTGAGCACTGAACCAAAAAATAACACTCCTGAGTAGGAATAAAACTGATGTGCTAGTATTTTGTTCTGACGTGCTATCTATATCACTGCGGTGTAACACCCCACTCTTAACTGAACTATTTCCTTCTGTATAAAAATCCAAGCTTAAAATGTTAATAGTTATTTATAATATAACAAAATGGAATATTATTGCTTGTCATTTACAGAATTTAAAACATCAGTTAATCAATCATTCTGGATTATTTTGTTGTGGTTAGAATCTTGTTTATATTCTAAACATTTTATGTTGGTTCCACAAACGAATAAGTAACATTGAAATAAATGAGTCTGGAATGCATTTGGTTTATCTAATCGAACAAACAAGTACTGTACCTTATAAAACAAAGCCAATTCTGTTAGAACGCGTTTGTTGCCCTGGTTATTGACGAAGCATACAAAAACATGTTTTAATGCGATATGGTCGATATTGGTTATTATTATTAAACGTACAGTAGTCTTTATTGCACAGTTATATCGTATTTCAGTACAGTTATTATTTCAGTACTATAATTATGAGCGATACTCAGCTTCAGCTAACAATCGTTGTGATCTGGTAGGTAAGGCATCGAGCTGTCAACTAGCCGAATCGCGTTCAGGTCATCCTCTTCGCTTGCAATTAAATTCTTTTAAATAAACTTTTGTCTAAATCCAATAAAACAATGTTTGGATCCTATTATAACACATTTTTTGTTAACCAGAAACACATATTTTTCTCTACGTATGCTTGCGTAAATATACTATGATGCAGAACCAGACTCCACGTGTTCTCTGAATGCCAGTTTCAATAATTATCTATTATATTTGTTGTTCCGAATAAAGATAATAAACGTATCAGTATTTTTCGATATCGAGTTTTAAAAGGATGCTGACTTTGGCCATACAATTTAGGTATTTTATTGCCTTATGATGCTATTACCTTTTGAGGTCTCTTGATAGTGTAGCTAACAAAAAGGGACCTTTTAGTACCTTTACTTCGTCCGTCCGTCTGTATCCAAAAAATTAATCTCAGGAATCACAATGTGTAGAGAGATGGTTGAGGTGTCGGAAATGTTTTGGCTAGACTAGCTCAGAGCTGCCAGAACCGCCTTCATTGGTGCAGTGAGTCAGTGTTGCCAACCGTTTTAAATAAGTTTTTCAAACTGCTCCCATTCCGTCAGACCTATCTCGTCCAAAATTGAAATATACATTACTAAATACAATAGGAAAACACTGCGTATGTCCTTGTCCCTAAACATACAAGTTTTCAGTTTTTCCAACCTATTTCACAATATTTTTCAGATTTGTTCCATATCATTGGACGTATTCGCATCAAATTTGGCATTAACATTATTCGACACAACAGAAAAACGCTGTGGTTGTTCCTGCACCTAAGCAGCCCAGTTGTATAGGTAGTGCCCAGCACTCATTATTATGCACTAGATTTTCACTTCGTGCACCGTTTCAAAAAGAATAGAGTATTTCTCAACTTTCAAATTAACTACGTATACTAATGTCATATCTCCCTATCTATATCAACAGTAAATTTGACAAAATTGACTTCACCAGTGTATTTTTCATAAAATTCTAGACCAGTTACATATATTACATGACCCCATTCTCATTTTAAAAATCGAGCAAGATTCAAGATGGTGGCCATGACGAAATTACACTCTAATTGATAGTACCCGTACATTTCCTCAAGTAACCATTAACGTGTATTTGTTTTCCATTTTTTAAACGTTTACCAATAAATGCGTAAAAGTAGTATTGGTGTAACATCCTTACAATTTGAAACCGGTTTTATGGCTTTAGGAATGTATGTGGTATGCTTTGGCTGGCATGAAGTATTGTAGAGAAGTTAGAAGGTTGTATATTCAATAGAAGAGGAGATATATGATAAACAATGAATTATTTTTTTTAAATTATTTTTAATATTTAGCGCCATTTTGCAGCTACCATATTGTATTCCGCCGCCATTTGCCGTTCGCTTGCCCTACCGTTTGCCGGTTGTCCGCGCCATCTCTTGCCAAAGTTCGTAAAACGGGAAGTGATAGTTTAAATTTCGATTTTTTTTAATTTTCTCTTTTACAGTGTATCAAACATTATAATGTTTATTAACAAATATTTTAAGATTCATCACTGAAGTTAAACACAGTTATGTTATGCATAGTGGAAGTTACGATTCATTTGGAGAACTAAGAGACATGTACTAGCAGCTACTTTCTTATGTGAGAATGACAGTTCTTACAAAATAAGTTTTTCTGTGGATCATTTTTGCTGTACTCACATTAATATTAACCAATAGAATTGTCTTCTTGAAGTAATGCTTGAGAGATTGCATTGGCTAGGATTTTTGCGCGTTACTTTTCTAGTGAATAGAAGGTATCTTAAACAGACGCTTCTGGAAATTTCTCAAAATTTCTCTGTTCTGCAGGTGTCTATAGATCACAGGCAGGTGGAAAACGGTATTTTTGTTTATACCTTCTTTGTACTGAATCCCTTCTGGCTGCCATGCAATAAAACATAATGGGGACTAGAAAGAACCGTATTGTTTTTCTTTTGAAGCGAGATTTCAATAAACCTATCATTTTTTCATTGTATACACCCGTTTCGAGAAGGAAAAGATAGACTCGTATCTGAATAGTGCAATAAACTAGGAGAGTCATTGTGACAAGACACGAAAAACAGTTTTTTTGACATTGTATTGTCGGTATTTCTACCAAGTAGGATATTTTGAAATTTTGAGTGCTAAACGAACACTCTGGCCTTTTAGCACGTTTTATTACTAACTTGACCATCTTACGGAATTTTGAAATCTTGATTGAATCCATCTTTCTCTTTAAAAGTATTTTGTTGTTATTTCTGCGACAGATAATTCTAAAGAATGATAAATAGCAAAATATGGGGTTTATTACAAACTAGGTGAGAAACAGAAGAAATTAACGGTAAAGGTGAATAGAAGGAAAGATTTTATGACCAAGCCATTGAATTGAGAAGGTCAGATTTATAGTGCTATTTACAACGGAACAATCTTTGGTGGAACATCTGAAGAAGAAATAAAAGGATAGAGATGGGTTTATAACTTTGAGGAAGAAAAAGAAATAAGGTAGGGGGCCCGAATATGGCCCACCTTAACTTTCATGATGTTTTTCACTGAGAAAAAGTATTTATTCGTTCGAATCGACTAAACCATCAAGTTGGGAGACTATTTGCTAAAATGAAAAACAAAAATTTGCTTCCTAGAAATGACGAAACAATGAAATAAATAGAAAACTAAAATGTTGGCAGTGGGCCATATTAGGAACACGGTGTTTCCAATATGGCCTGCTGTAGAAAACAAGATCTTATGGAAAAAATGATGTGTAACATTTCTGTACTACTCATATATTCTACATACTGAGAGATATACGTTTCAAGCATACATAATTTATATGACATTGAAAAAAAAAACAAGAAATTGTATTAATGAAAAATACCAAAATTTGTGAACATACATGTAGAAGAAATATGAATAAATAAGAAAAAGTGTAACACAAACGAAGAAGTTTAGAACGCCACGTCTCACATGAGAGACAAACAAATGGTTCGTGATCTTTAGCAGTGATTCCAACACATTCTTCATGAACGTATTTCCGCTAAGTCACGCAAAGAGCATGTCTGCAACCCTGTCTTCCTGGCAAAGGTAACAAAACCAAGATTCGCAAGACTTAGAGCAACTCAGTGTCGGTTCTTCAAGACTATTAGAAGCAGTTGCAGAAACTCTGATCGTTTTAAACGTGATGATACTTGTTTTGTTTTGGCTTTAATCTTCTTATTCTTTGTATTGGAATAGATAGCTTCCTTATTACCTGGCATAATCTTCGTTTTAATTACTAAATATTATGATGATGATTGTTAAGTACAAACAATTCAAATACCCAATGCTTTCATTGTAAACAGTTATGCATTTTGCCCAATATGACGGTGGGCCATATTGCGTACTATTGACCCCTTTGCTTTCTCTGGCGCCTACTAGTTACACAATGCAATGCATTGCGTCACACACATTTTATGATCACGTATAATCGCATAACTACATTATCCATGCATTATACCGATTAGGTTTTCAACTATAGATACTGAAACCACACATTACTTACTATGCTCAAATAACAGCAACCAATTTTTTGCTCAATATTCCACTTGAACTGGAGCTGATGCCGCTCACGCTAATCGCAAACAAATGAGTCACG
>JAGDQP010049614.1:0-14455 GCA_022664845.1 Lepisma saccharinum | reverse complement strand
AGGAAATATATTTACACAATTACATATTAAATGGAAAATCAAGTCTGGTAAATCAAAATTGTCTATATTTTGCGCTTTATTAATAAAAAGAAAATTATTAAGAACGACATCTAGTAAACAAGTAACGAGAAAAGAGTCATTTAAACTAGGTTGAACACGTATTTGAACGCGAAAAGCTTGGATTAAAACAATACAGACTACTTTACAAACATGGAGGGCAATATATAGAGAGAAAAGTGCCATTGGAAGTAACCTGAACATGATTTAGGTAGAATCTACTCTTTGAATTGTACATTTATGAGTGTATAGCAAATTTCCATGTACGTTTCGGCAGAAACAATGCCTGGTTAAGGAGGCAAGCAGTATTTGAAGTAGTTTGAATGGAACAAAAGCTAGAAAGAACTGATTGTAGCCAAAAAGGACTGTTTGAAACAACATTTACTCATAATATAAGTGGAAAATCAGGTCTATAGGAGTGCTTGTTGTGTCAATATAAGTGTTTGCATTTCATAATTACAATGTAGATTTCGATTATACATCATGGATTGTTAAATCTACCTTTTCTGAGACTATTTAGGTGAAATATTCACAACTAACAGACTTTTATTTTATAATATTAATGAATTAAAGTAGGTATACCCTGTTTCTTTGATGTTTTGTGTAGTATATTATCACAGATAAAGAAAAATAGACTTGCTAATGAGAAATTATACTTACTTTTATATCTTCGCTGATACAATCTTTGCCAGTATGACGAAAGAATATTTCCTAACTTTACGGGAACTTCATTGGTGGTTCTTGTCGCTTGATGGAAAATTCTCTTCCTGCGTGGGCCAACTTTTAATGAACCCACTTGAGATACACACACAAACACACACACACACTGACTAGATTATCACTACACACCGAAGTCTATGTTTGTCACCATAAGTTTGCTTAAAACAGGAAGAGTAGGAGACAGGTGGGGAAGAGTATATGAAAGAATATAGCACAGCCTCGGCCAACTGACATTGCTGAAGAAACAGTGTTGCCATCTTCCACTTAGCAGTGTTTCCATCTTAAAATAATTTAATAAATTATTCTTTACCATATGTATAGTAATTCAACAACGAGAACAAGAGTTGCCATCCTATACAAAACTTTTAAATGTTGCCAACAATCGATTATTTTAATAAAATTATATCACCTAGCTTTCTTATTGTCTGATATCCTCGCATTTTAGACTACATCTCCAGAGCCAAAGTATCTTACTAGTAAAGCTAGGTTGCATACCTAATAGGATACAGACTGCAAAAGGAGTATCCAAAGCTGAACTTAGTGAGTGCAAAGCTTTCAAAAATGTTGACCACCGTCTATATTACACTCGTCTCATGCTGGCTTGTATAATCAGTAGGCTTTATGAATAAAATAGCATTTTGTGGATTTGTAATATGAACTAAGCAACAAAACATGGCCATACTAGGTAATGACGTCATTTGAATTAAAAATAATCTGATTGGTTGATGAAGTCAATAAATTGCCGAGATTAATCGATTGTGAGTTAGTCTGCTGCAGTTGAATCAGGAAACAATGGCTAGCTGTGATTGTACTTTTGCCGAGGTGGTCGTCGAGTTTGTGTTGGCAAGTCTTGAAGGATGGACGTGTTGCTTTAGTATAATTTGTGATGACTGCTTTCACGATATTTCCTTTGACTTTGACCATGAGTGTGTAGACTTAAGCAAGGAAATTACTCTACTTCGTATGGTTGACGTATTAACAACTCCCCTGTTTTGCGATTAGATATACCAGAAATTTGCTGAATACTCCCCTGTTCTATTGATGTACTGCATAAATTTCTTACGACTTATAAGAAGATGGTGACAGACGGCGAGTGTAAGGACAGAATTCGTTTAATCTTATGGGTGAAAGATACGCTGCATCTATGGACTTGTACTAACAAAGATCTTCACTTCTTCTAACTTTGAATATACACAAGGACTGGTGTTTGTATAGGAAATAAAACAAGTGATTTGTTTTAACAAGGAACTTTTTATTTGTGCATAAGTAAGATATATACAGACTCAAACATTTTCCAAGTGTTACAAAAAATATTGTGATTATAGACTTGACACAAACTATTGAACATTGATGCGTTTCCAGACAAGTGATACAAACAATGCTGAAATAAAAAACAACTGGTGTAAATTATTGTTTTAAGACAACTAATACTAAATACTGATACATAAAGTCAAATCATAGTAAATATTTTTCTTGTACAATGAGAAGGATATTATAATAAAAAGTTAAATTCCATGGATCACTTTTTATGTTTTTCCTGTTGTTGCTGGGTTCACTGTTGGTGGGCTTGGGTTCCATGTAGTTGTTGTTGTGTGTGGTTTCACTATTGTTGTGCTGGGCATCCTTGTAGATGTCTATCTTCGTCAGTAGTGATCTTGTAGTAAACGTATGGATTTTATGCAAATCAGATGCAATACATACACAGAGATAACTAGTCCACTACAGTCGCCTACACTTAGATAACAAGGTGACATTGTACGCATACTAAAAAGCAGGGAAACGCAGACAGGCACAATGTTGGCTTCTTCTTCTCCATATTTTTTGTAGGTAGTGAACATGAGTCGTTGAGTGGAGACAGACAATGCATATAAAGATATGATTATTTCAAAAGAAATACTTAAGGTAAAAACGTAAATACATGAATGGGAGCTTGTGTGTAAGATGAGATGCAGTGTGCATACGAATCAAGTCGCATTCTGATACTGGGAGTAGAAGAGAAAGAGGGGAAAAGAAGCCGCTGGATACTTCGAAATGGTCAGAGCTTATTGTTGGTTGAAAAGTTGATGCGCGAAGACGTACTGAGGAGATTGTCTGACTGCGTCAGTTACTTAGGATTTTGAGGTATATACAGAGATTTTGTACTAGTTGATGTACAGGGGTTGGACAAATAAATCTAAAACGTTTGAAAAAGTGTGAAAATCATACCTAGTATGGTGTGGGGCCTCCTTTTGCGTCCAAAACAGCTTGGATCCGACGTGGAATGGACGTATACAGCTCCTGAATCATGGTGTGTGGAATGTTGTACCATTCTTCCTCCAAAACATGCTGCAGTTCCTTAAGGGGTGATGGTGGAGGGTAATGAGACCGAACACGCCTTTCTAACACAGACCACAATGGCTCAATGTTGTTCAGATCTGGTGATTGTGGGACCCAGGGGAGGTGTGATAGCTCCTGGTCATGCTCCTCAAACCATGATTGCACCGTTTTTGCAGCGTGACAGGGTGCCAAAACATCTTGGTAGATGCCATCACCATCCGGGAACAATGTGTGGGCCATGGGTAGAACCTGGTCCCCCAAAATCGCCTCATACGCCATAGTATTCATCATTCCATGCAGGGCTATGATGGGACCTGCAGAAAACCACGGTATCACTGCCCATACTGTAACAGAACCACCCCCATGCTTTACAGTTGGGCGCAGACAGTCTGGATCATAGGCCTGCGACGGTGTTCTCCATACGTAAACACGACCGGTTGTTGGAAACAAGGTGTAGGTCGATTCATCGGAATACATTACGTGTTTCCACTGATCAAGCGTCCACTCTTTGTGGTCCTTGCACCACTGGATACGCCGCTTCGCATTTACTGCTGTGACCAGAGGTTTGGAGATCGCGGCCCTGCCATGAATTTTCATTTTATGAAGTTCCCGTCGCACTGTTTTTGATGAAACCGGGTTTTGTAGGCCGGAATTGAGTTTAGACGTAATTTTCATTGCAGTGGTCTGCTTTTTAGCTGCTACAATCCGTTTTAATGCCCTCCTGTCCCTATCGGACATGATTGTTTCTCGACCACTGTTGTGCTTTGCAGACGTTGTTTGCCCATGCATTGTGTATGCCCTCGTGACATTGGACACAGTGCCTGTCGATACCCCCACAATGGTCGCCACTGTTGTCACTGAAGCCCCAACCAGACGGGCACCAACGATCATGCCTCTTTGGAAGTCTGTCAGGTCGCCCATTTTACCGCACCACTTGCACACCATGACACTCACAGGTGAACTGGGTACTGCTGACGGAAGAGGAAGGTCCACATGACACATTGAAAACAAAACACGATCGGCAACCGCAGCACGTGGTGTACAGTGGCGGGCCACACTTACGTGTCCTGTATGACGTGTTTTTAGATTTTTTGTCCAACCTCTGTATTTCCAATGTAGTTTAAGTTAAATATTTGTCATGTGTATTTCGTTTTTTAAATAAGCTTTTTGACAAGATAAAGAAAGATGAGGGAACAACTGATTCTGTAGAAATGTGAAAGTGCATAGGATTTTGGGAAAATAAGTGATCCAGATTAACTTATTTGTATATTTGTAAATATGGAATGAGAAAAGCAAACTGGGAAGACCTCGTGTTCCGAGTATAATCAAAGAGGACGCAACCATGGTCTAATGTGAAAGTTTAATCTCAACATGAGAAAGAGCCTAACCTCCTTTGCGGAAAGTTATTATTATTATGGTGTAAGCGTGGCATAGCAGTGAAAGGGAAAATATGTTTTAAGGGCGAGACCTACATGGTAAAGTGGATTGCGAACCACACTGAATTTGAATTTTTGTATTTATGGCTCAAGCTGGGATAGGGAAGAGGAAAGTGTCGACCAGGACCTACGTTAAAAGTACCATCCTGGCATTTTCCTGGTATGAGTAAGTGAAAACCTGAGTCAGGATGGCCTTCAGCTGGTATTAAACTCGCGCTACTAGTTACTCGCGAAACTAAATGTTACGCGAATTTCGAACCATATAACTAAAAGCGTGCATGGCGTTTGGTGATGAATAATTGTGAAATTTATATTAAGTTGCGAGAAACCTTAGAATGGCCTTTGCGAACAGTGTAATAAAAAGTGTTACAGCTTACAAAATAGTATATCGGACGAGAAGAATACGATTGTTTTAAAAGCATAGGATAATATATCTTTATTTTTATTTGTCCCGTTACGATTAGCCTTTAGCTGTGAAAAGGCACACCTATGCCCCTACCAGGACTTGAACCGGGAACCTTTTAGTCAACTGCCTAGTATTTCAGACTGGTTGACCAGCGGTTTGGCAGACCTTTATTCGAGCGAAAGGTGTAGGGGCCACTAGGTGCTACGTGACAGGGTGATAACAAGTGGAAATATAAACTTGTGTAATGTGTTTGAATAATTGTAACTAGATGAAAACGCGTGCTTTAAAATTAAAAATAATAAGCCAATGTTATACAAGATCCTCCCCGGAGCTTGCAAGTGCTCCTGGGACCTATACAAAGTACTATTAGCTAGTGTTGTAATGTGAATAAATAATTGTAAGTACATAATGTTGAAAGCAAAGAGCAGTGAACAATCCGATACAGGGGCTATATGACCCTGGCAGGTCCTAAATGATCCCAGGGCGCATTGAAAGTTATTATATCATTATTGTAAAATCATGATGACGACAAGAAAACTGTAATGTAGGTTAAATGATAAAATATACAACTAACAAGACAGTACTCTACGGGGACATTCACAGGTCCCAAGTGGCCCCAAGGGGCCCTCCAATCATGGAAAATGATCTTTGCAATCCTTGGGACCAAAAATGGTCGCAAATTGTAGAACATACAACAGAATAATGAGACAGAACTGTGTCAAGGCTAGGAGGTCCCTATGTAGGTCCTAGGGGCCACAAAAGATAGAAAATGAAAATTTTGTTTGCTAGGGACTAGAAAAACAAAAATATTGTAAAATAAAAGAAATACAAACAAATAATAAAATAATATTAAACTCGACCCCAGAGCCCTGAAAATGGCATTAAGTAACTAAGATTTGAAAAGTTTAATAGTCATTTCAACGCATAGTTCATTGTAAGATAATGTCAAAATCAATAGTTGACGACTCTAGCTCACACCCCCTTCCCTAAAATGACGAAGAAAAAGGGCATAAATTAACTAAGATTTGAAAAGCTTAATAGTCATTTCATCGCATAGTCCATTGTAAGGCAATGTCAAAAAACAATAGTTGAGGGATCTACCTCACGTCCCTTCCCTAAAATGAAGAAGAAAAATGGCATCAATTAATCAAGATTTGAAAAGTATAATAGTCATTTCAACGCATAGTCCATTGTAAGACAATGTCAAGAAACAAAAGTTGAGGTCTCTACCTCATGCCCCCTCCCTAAATTACGACGAAAAATGGCGTAAATCGACTAAAATTTGAAAAGTGTAATAGCAATTTCAACGCATAGTCCATTGCAAAATAATGTTAAGAACAATAGTTGATGACTCTACCTCACGCCGAAAATGAAGAAAAATGGCGTAAATCGACTGAGACTTGACTTTTGTTCTAATAATGCCAAATGAAGCTTCATTGCCAGTAAAGATCAAAAACAAAATTTGAGGACTCTACCTCACCTCCCCCACTCCCAAAATGGCGTACCAAGGCCTAAATCGACTAAGATTTGACTTTTTTTATAATGATGTGAAATGAAGCTTCAATGCCAGTAAAGATAAAAAAAACACACATTAGAGGACTCTACCTCACCGTCCGTCTCCACCACCACAATGGCGTCCAAACGCGTACATTCACTAAGATTTAACAATGTTTAATAATGCAAAATTATTGGCAATTGAAAGAGAATAATACAATATTATACCATTGCCTCTTAGTGGCATTGAACAGGACCGGAAAAATATTAAAAATGCAAGGTGGGAAGTAGTACAAGTAAAAAAACGCAAATGAAACAACTTAAAAATAATAATACAATAATTGCATTCCATGACCTTCAAGAGACCGTGAAGACCCCATGAATACCTAAAAAGAGGAACGTATAAAAGAAAAATCTAACATTAAAATGTGAGGTATACATATACAACAGTTATTCTAGATGCCAACTCAGTCACTTTTGTAGTTCATAAACAATGACGAATAAGCACATTGCTTGTGAAAGAAAAAACAAGACTTACCAACGTCCCTCTCAAACACTCTAACAACAGCCATTGACCGCATGCCACTGCAACCTGGTTGAAACCGGTTGTTGGATATGATGCTAGGGGAGGGATACGCTTTGACCTGGTTAGCGCGAGTGGGTTGGAACGCCATTCTGAGTTTGAACGCAGACTTGTGTAGACATACAGTTACGGTTGTGCGATACTAAGTAGTTGTTTTCTTTGTTGCTGACTGGTGATTAAATATTTTGAAGAGATCTGGTGTGATATCTGTATGGAATGATACAACTCATGTAAGTTGAATACTTTTGTTTGATGTAACCAAAAGTAAGCAAAGAAAGTGACACTCTAATTAAAACAATGTGAAACGCTTTGATGACTGTTGCTTGTGTAATGTGCTTAATAAAATGATTGTAGTAATGAAAACCTTATAAAATAATTACTAACAAGAAAAACTTGTGTCCAAGATTAGGTAAAGTAGTTGTTACTAGTGATCGTACTTAAAAGAAAAGTAATTACGTAAAATGAAAACGCATGTGGAACGTTATGTAAAGTAGTTGGTACTAATTAACGTAATGAAAAGTATTAACTAAAATTAAAGCTTGATACTATTGAACGTGCTTAAAAGTAATTACTAAAATATGAAAGCTTGATACTAATGAATGTAGTACAAAGTATTTACGAAAAGTGCAATGTTGCTAGTAATGAACGTAAAATGAAAATACATGTGCAACGTTATACAAAGTACTTGCTACTAATGATCGTAATAGTCAACACATTTGAAAATAGGTGCAAGTCACAAAGTCATATCGTAATTGTACGTTAAAATATTTTTAATTACATGTTACATGTGTAAAGCACACAACTGAAAACATGTGTCTATTTCCTGTCGTTACAGATTGAAAACAATTCCTTTGGAAGGTGAATTTCTGTCTGTGGATTTAAAAGTTAAGAAAGCAGGGTAAATTGACATTACATTATATTTTTTTTAATAAAGTGCTACAGTACCTTATGTTTGTAACAACGTTGCGTAACCAAAAAATATAACAGTGGGTTATGTTTGTTACAAAAGTACAAGCTTAGTTTGTAACAACGTTACGTAAAGAAAAAAAATATAACATTGTGTTACGTTTGTTACAAAAGTTCAAGTTTGGTTTGTAAGAAAGTTACGTAAACATAAATTTGTAACATTTATCTTTGGAGTTTTACAAACAAACAAACTATTACGCGATGGGTGTTACAACGTTACGAAACAATAGTTAGGATTGTCATTAACAATTAAGACATTTTGAACTAACTTAGAAAACAAAACAATACATTAAGTGTGAAACGCAAACTTTATGTGATACAACTTTTTAAAAGTAATTAGAAATAACGTAAACTCAACTTGCACAAATAAGTGTTTGTTAAAAAACTTTAATATAGCCCAAATCAAAATTAAAGTCAAACAAGAGGGTAATAGCAGCAAACATTACAATTTGTGTGCTATAAAAATGTATTGTGGATAATTCTTTAGTTATGTACTAAAGTGTTAATTTACAAAACACTTCAATAATGTTATTAAGTTCATAGTCTTAGACGCAACAAGTGTAATTAAAGTATTGTGAAAAAATATTGTTTAACGTAAAAATGATGATTAACTTTAGTGCTATCACTTGATCATATTTAGCGAAAGGGTGTAAAATAGTATTTTTTATGAGTGACTGGTTTAAAAACTACCTACCTGATTATTTAAAATCAGTACAGAACTTACTTGAACGTCGGAATAGCTCTGAAACATTGTCATTTAAAAGAGGAAGACAAATTAGGACAATCTTAAGGTCTTTGAATCAAACCATCAAAGAAGGGGTAGTGACTGGTCATTTACGTACATCGTGTGACAAACATAAAACAAAACTGGGTTGGAGTAGTGGATTGCCTCGTTCATAGATGCGATATAAGATTTATTTGTTAATGGGAATGGCGGGAAAATTGAAGCCAACACATCATTTTTTGTGAATGCTAAGCCAACTAACTGTTTGCTTGAGCCAAGCCCCTTAGGTAAAAGCAGGGGCGCCTTATTGAATATATATATATAAGTAGAATATGATGCACTATGACGGTGTCCTCAATTTACACTAATGGATTTTAGAGATAAGAGGCACTATATTCCATTAGTACCTTTTTACGGTAGGTATGTGCACTGAACACCACTTAGCTTTTAGATAATGGTGAGATAAGAGTTACTACCACTCTAAAACCACTTAATGGAGAGTGCTTTAAAAGAATGTATGGATAAGAGCTTCCATTAGACTAATAATATAGGTAAAACACTCAACACCACTTAGCTCGTTAGATAATGGTAAGATATCATTTAAAACCAATAAATTGAGAGTGATCTTAAAAGCATGTACGGATAAGAGCTTCCATTAGTTAAATGATATAGGTATGTGCACTTAATACCACTTAACTCGTTAGATAATGGTAAGATAATAGTTATGACTCTTTTAAACAACTCAACTGCGATAATAAGTAGTACATTCTTAAAAGCATGAGATGGATAGAGTCCTTTTAGGCTTATCTTATAACAGCACCTTTCAGGGCATCATGGTGAAAGGTGGATGTACTGGAGTAATGTTCATATACGCCTTCAATGTAGGTTACAGCACTCAACACCACTTAAATCGTTAGATAATGGTGAGATAACAGTTACTACCACTCTAAAACCTTTAACTGCCACAATGTATACGAAAAAATTGTATCCCTGGAGCCAAAACGTAATTTCTATTTTTCTCATTTTATTTTGTTTGATTCTGCATATTGCATGTGTATAATCTCCAAAAACATAAAAAAGTGATTTTCTTTGAGCACTTTTTTTTAGGCATCAGGTTGATGCCACGCGGCACTGTAAAATTGAACTGATAGGAAGAGGCCACGTGGCATGAATGTTGTACCTCATTCGATAAAAACAGTCTAAGGTGTTTTGGTAAGTGATAATGCAATGATAAGTGATAATTTTTGTGTGCATAGTCAACTGTTTTTCAAACTTGATTTTCCAGACACCGTTTTAATTGGATATATAGGGTAAGGCTGAACGGTCACGCAAGTGCACGACCCGAGAAGGAAAGGATGGAAAGGAGCATGTGAAGACTATATTTTTATTTTAGTTTTTTCTTTGTATGGGAATTGTCGCCAAAGTGGTAGAATTCTCTATTGTTGCATTGTTTTTTTCTTGCTTACGTTTTTTTTTTGCAATGCATTACTGCTTCTTCAAGGTTCTAAAGAGTAGTTCTGTTTGTGTTTGTTGAAGGTTGTGATCCATGCAGTACTTGATGCATTGAATTGTACATAAATTTTAGTATGCATTATGAATCGGAACTCAAGCGTCTAAAAAAACTCGTGCATGAGTACCTATCAGATGATAGTCAAGATGATGACTTACTTCATGATATTTACCTCTCCGATGAATATCAAGTGCCTTCTAATGATAGCTATTGTACGGACTCGTCAGAGTCAGAAAAGAAGAAACAACGCAAGAAAAGGAAAATTAGTGAAAATTCTCGTTTTCGCAAGAATCAAGATGACTCCGAAAACGAGGACTTTGTAGTAGCTGGACCTTCAACGCAAAATGTATTTCGTGGTATTGTTCAACAAGGAGATAGTGTTACTGAGATCATTGATGAAGTAATTGCACAATATTTGATAGGTGATGTTGATGACGAGGAAGTTAGTGATGTTGAAATTTCTAATGGTGTAATTTGGGGACCTGTTGATGAGACTACTTTAAAACATTTTCCGTTTACCGAAAGTCAACCAGGAATCAAACCTGAAATCTTCGAAAACTTCTCAGATAAAGAATCGTAAGATATTTTCAAGATTTTTATTACTGACGACATTATTCAACACATGGTTGTAGAAACTAATAGATATGCTCATCAAACAATTCGTAAGGGTCATAAACCGAAATCTCGCTTTTCTCATTGGACTGATACTAGTGCTAAAGAAATGGGAAAGTTCCTTGGGATGTTAGTGTGGATGGGGTCATGCAAACATCCATCAATTCCAAAATACTGGGCAAAAAATCCACTGTATGAAAATATCATCAAAGAGAAAATGTCACGAAATCGATTTGAACTTCTACTCCGCACGTGGCACTTTAGCGACAATGAAGAAGAGAATGAGTCCTCATCAGATAGACTTCACAAGCTGAGTCCTTTGATTGAATAACTGAAAGAAACATATCAAGATGTGCTTATTCCTGGAGAGGATATATGCATAGATGAAACTCTCGTGCCATTCAAGGTTCGTCTTTCTTTTCGCCAGTATATCAAGTCAAAGCGGTATAAGTGGTTCTTTGCTTCCCAGTTCTTGAGAAGGATCAGAACAATAGAAACAAAAACGATGCTAAAATATTGACGGCTGTGCCCGTCACTGATTCTTTAAAAAAATGGGGGTAAATCATACCACTTATTTTTTAGAGACTGTGATGGACCAAGAGATTCATATTTTACCTTCATTTTTTATTCTAGTATTCTGTTCTCTCTCAAAAACTGGAAGCAAAGAATCACCCGTCTAAACCCAACCCTGGGTTCGGCACTACCTCTCGAAAATTGTGGTTACAATATGCCAAATTTGTACCTACAATTCAGAGGTACAGCTTTCGCAGTGTTATTATTGTCAGATGCGAGGATAAAATATGGTTATCCTGACGTATATACTCAATACTCGACTAAATATATGCGTGAAATACTAACATGAAAGGAAAACATTATATACGGTATTATTTTTGTATTTTCTCCGAAGTTACACTATATATATTTCACTTTGTAGGGGTAAACAAATATTTGAATATCTATTTTTCTAAGCATATTCCAGGCTAAATTTTCAATTTTCTTATATTTGTAAACCTAAGAGAAAATGAAAATGAAAATGAAGAGAAAGATTTTTTCTTTTTTTTGTTTATCAAAGTGTCGTTCAACAAACTTGCACTAGAAAAAAATACTTTGTACGTTTTATGTACAATTACTTGATTAATTGTAACAAATAACTAAAGCACAATAAATTATATATGTACCTCAAACATTTGAAAGTCATATGTATTGCAACAAAAAACATCATAATTACATGCACTGTGAAACTAATACTGTACCACATTTCCAGAGGCTAATTTCATAAACAAGTCTACGGGGCCACTGGCATAAAGATTTCAACACATTAAAACGTTTCACGTGGGTTTTCGTAATACCACGCAACAAACAAAAAAAATCAACGTGAGGCATCTATAAGTGCCACGCGGCACAAGTTTACAAAAACAGTGAGGCATAACGTTGATGCCTCATGGCAGTTAAAGGGTTCTGAGATGATAACTAGTACACATTGAAAACCATTAGATAGAGTGCTTGTAGTCTTTTATTATGATTGCAATTGCTTTTAGTACGACCTGGTGAAAGACGGATGCCGTTCTTTTGCGCATGTGCACGAGTATGAATAAAGTGTGTTAGTGTTTAAGTATGAATATTAGTTGCTATGGCTACCTCAAGCATGGACCTAGCTATTCCTACCGTTGTTAGTTCAAGCGTATTGAAGGACAAGTCTTTACTATCGTGTAAGTGTTCCTCCCGTTGGGTGACGGAAGGTTGTATAGTAGCAAGTATACAAGCATATGAATTTTCAAACTACTTGTTGTGTTTAGGCTGCTATACGAATCAACCGAGCCAACGTGATTATATTTGTGCTGGTTATCGCAATGGATATTTTTTCCGGACGCCACTCCTGAAGAATTAGCAACACTGTTTGGTACACGTGCCAAGTCCATTTTGCGTGACTCGAAAACGGTGGACGAATTGTTTACGTTGTACGTGCAATCTCACGAGTTAGCTCCAGCAGCACTAAGGGAAAAGTTTGATTGGGGGCTTCAACGCATGTTAAAATTGAACCATGGAGTGTGGACTTGTTGCTGAAGAAGGATATGGAAGCCTCCTTCAAGACCAAGTGATCCCTTACTAGTGCATTTACATATTAATAATTACAGTTTTCAGTATGGCTCAGTGTACGAGTTGTGAAGGTGACTTTATTTTGGATCAATGTGTATTATTCACCATTACTACGTACTTGAAAACAAACCCTATTGAATGTACCAATTGTAATTTAAGTAACCCCCACAATTGCCTGTACGTGTGGAATACGGGTACAGTAATTGCTCAACATATATCCAGTCACATAAATGATCCTGATCAGTTTAGTGAATATTACTCCATTTTCACTGCTCAAGATCATACACATATTACGAAGAGACCTTTTTTAAACGTAGTACATCAGTTCATAAAGGATCCCAAGTGCATTACCCAATTTAATTATTTAGTGCTTGAACATCAACAGCAGCAGCAGTTGCTGTCATTAGGTGTACGTGTTTTATGTGCAAGGCAGTTTATAATCGATTTTCAAGGTTTTAAGATATTTACCAACGAGTAGTTTAATTAGTTCGCATCGTTGATGCTCTGAAAATATTTTAAAGAAACATTTGAACATCTTAATAATATGTTTGGTTGCGTGCGATGCATTTTTAATATTCCATTCCCTAGTAAAGTTACCCTGTGAAGGTTCAGACTTAACTGTAGGGTACCAACGTCAAGTGAATTGGCTAATAAATAATTTGCACGGGTTAGAATGGACTACAGTCAATGGGTTTAGTGTATTACACGTCCGTCATATTGTTGCTCAATGTTGCGAGAGTGGTTCCACGTTTTATTGCAAAGGAAGTGAAAAGAAGATTGTTTTAAGTAAGATTTTTCAGTTGTCGAATGTATTAAACCTTGAAGATCAAGCATGCCCTGCCTTGCGTACATTACAGTTTAAAGTTGATATTGCGAATTGTACGTATCATCAACCAGTGCGGGAGTATGCTTGCGCATTACGTTCATGTATTCAATTACAATATTGGTTAAAGTTCCAATCGTCAAAGGTGGTGGATGCCATATCCACATTACACTTGTAGATTTATTATTAATAAATATATATACCAACCAGGAAAAAGGTGATTATTATTTCTTGAAATGAAACCCAAAGGAATAGAGGTAACAAAGCTTTTATGACAGTAAACTACTCTACTACAAAGGTGTTACAATTTACATTGTTGTTCCTTTTTTATTTTTGAACGTACTTTTGAACAAGCTGATCATTCCATGTTGAGTTGATGGTATACAATTTGGTTTTAATATTTACATTTTGTACTTTATAGTACAGATATACAAGATAAAACATATCACACAGCAAGGATTCATCAGCTGAGTACTGAATGTCATTAACATGGTAGACTTTACAATGTCTTTGGAGAAAATGAACGAGTGGTTTAGACGGAGGTTTTGCAAGCAGATCAAAGTAAAAAACCCGTCGTTTCAGCGTTCCTAAGGAATATTTTTTTAAAGAAATAAAGTCTGTAACAGTGCCCACAGCTCTCCCAAGGAATCTTTTTAAAAGGAACAAAGTCTGGAAAGGTGCTCTGAATAAAAGACAGGTGATAATATCAGT
>JAGDQP010049612.1:0-14455 GCA_022664845.1 Lepisma saccharinum | reverse complement strand
TGTTTAATACTAATCACATGTCTTTAACATATTCTTTTAGTGTTTCACAAGTGTCTGTGTAACCTCTACGTCACATTATTTACGTGTGTCACAAATTCACTTATTGTGTGCGTGTGTCTTGATCGTTTACACAAAAACGTCTTTTGTAAATCAATGTGTCACAATTTAGTATAAGTGACCGTCGGGTCTCGAAGTGGTGCACTTCGGGCTTACACTATTTAAGTATGAATATTTTTCGATATGTGCATCAAACTGTACAAAGTTCGAGATGCTTTGTGAAATTGAGTGTTCAAAATTGTCTTCCGGACTAGTGTCGAGACTCGAACCCGATCGTCCCGTACCACAGTTTCACTGTTTTGTTTTTTTCACAGAAGTGCTGTTTGTAGTAGTGTCCAGTAACGTACATAGTGTCGGTCATTAATAACATGCTTTTGTGCAAGTTCATGAGTGTTCATTCCGGTATGACCGTCACCCGTACTCGAACTCGTACGTCACCAAACAAAGTTCTTAATGTTCTTTCCACTATTTATTCGGCACTTTTTGAACCGTTCACGTAAAACTATTGTGCGTTCCGATAATATACCGTAAAAGTGGTACAATATTTACCTCTTACGCATCCGTCATGCTAGCTGATTACTCTGGTTGTTTATTTATTTATTTATTTTTTTTTACAAAGATCACTTAAGCTACTATTTCACATCCTTTTAATTTTAATCAATGTTCGTGCATGCAGATAAATGTCTTTAAGTGGTAAGAGAAAATCTTGCATCTACCCCTATTGTCGATTCTCTGATGTTTCTGACACTATAAAACCTATTAATTACAAACCATAACTTACTTTTACATTGATTAATTGAAATTACTTCCAATAACTGTTTGCTAGTTGCAACCTACATACAAATATAATAACGCTTCAAAACATAAATTTCCATAATTGATAGTATTTAGTACTTAATTTCTAGCCTTTTTTTTTGTTACTACAAAAAGCAATTCCTGTCACCATTTCCTTTACATAAGTATTTAAATATTGAATACATATTTCCCATTATTCTTACACTAAGATTTTGTCAAAAAATCTAAATATACATAATTAAACATAGATAACATCAATTATTATTATTTTTTTTTTAGGTTATTACTTCACATAAAATTATTTTACATTTCTACGTGTCTGGAGCATGTTACTCCTATCTGTATTCCACTCAATGTAGTCGGCTATTTGCTTTAAAAAATACTAAAATACGATATTTAAAAAAATATCTGGTACCTTAAATTATGTATCTCAAACTCTAGTCTGTCAACAACAAAAATCTAGCTATAATCTTGTTCAATGTTTGAGGTAACATCTCAGCATTAGCCTAGTGAAGTACCATCCTGGCACTTGCCTGGTGTAATGGAATTTATTTACTCACTATTTTATTTCATTATGAAGTTAAATTTACTTTTAAATTCTCTCCTTGGAGTTATTAAATACAAACCCATTAAAAATAAGATATTTTAAAATCATGAACTGCGTCTGTAATATTTATGTTTTGATATATTATTGTTTTTTTTTTCTTTAAAAGCACAATCTAATTTTCCCTTCTATATTTCAAGTAAGTTTGTCAAATTAATACTACAATTTTAATATCGCTTCTCGTCGAGTTCGTAAGTACCTGAGCATGTTTATCCGAATGTTTTCTATCCAATTGAATTTTAATTTATTTTGTTCACATATTTATTTTAATTTATTATTTAGCACATATGTATTAAATTAGAACCTAATGTTTCACATCAACACCAGTAGAAAATGAAATATATGATCAGTATACTTCATTTCTCCATCTTTCAAAATTACCATTGATCGTTTGCAACCGATCATTTGTAATCGGAACTTCCCAGCATTCGTCTCGTTCCACGGAAATGAAATACTGTGCGCTGCAGACATTCCAGTTTCCCTAACACAAATTGTAATTAGATCGTTCTGCAGATTGATCCCTTACAACGTAACTAATCGTATCCACACAAAATGTCGTTCTTAAAGCTTATTTATATTTATTTCTCTAATTTAAAAAAAATGTCACTTCTAGAAAAAAAAAAAAAGAAACTAATAAGGTAACAGTAGTTCACACCAAAAGTCAGCCCTTGAATACATCAGTCAATGGAATACGGTTTTGGTCTTCCGGTTACGAATCCGGATATTCCGAAACTTTTGCGTTCAAGTAACCATACTAACGTAAAGAAATACTGTAGCCTTTCATCATTCTAAAATTTTCAGTTTAATCTGAATTATTTGTGAACCGTAGTCATCAATGCACTTTTCCAAGCCTGAGAGATCCTCCCAAAATTGTGTCTCAAACCAGCGAGTTTCACAATTTTCTTTGAGAATGTCACATGCCCGAAACTGCGATTCCTGAATCCAGCTCCACAATATAATTAACAGAAAAATTACCAATTAATTTTATTCTGCAGTTCACTTGTTACGTTTATTATTTATTTATTATGCATTTATTTATTTAGCTATTTATGTAGTTACCTTCGCCTTTTTAATTCCATATGTTTAAAATAAATGTGTTTAGCCTCCAACATTATGTTTACGCAAATGATGTCCGTCTTCCAAGCAGTTTACCTTATTACTTACATTTATATAAATTACTCTATGCCAAGTACGTATTAAAATATTCGTTCCCGTGGCTTTAAAATTTATACAGAATTACTTGTCTATACTCCAATTTTAATGCTTGGTTGGTCCTTGTACTTTAAACAATTAAATACTTGCCTCAAAATCATTATTTCCATATTCTTAAATTAAATTACGTATATTTTATTGTATATTTGGACCAAATTAAATTATTAACTTGTAGAGTTGTCCGTCGTGCACTTTATAAATAACAAAATGGCTTCATATCATCTCATATCGGTATTTGCTTTCTTAACTTATACATAGCCATTATTAACTTGTAAATACTTCAAAATAACTTTATACTTCATTATACACATTGAGGCATTTTCTTCAGACTTGTTAACTTAACCTAAAATGGTCGACTTCTCGTTGAGTGAACATACCGTACTATGCTTTGCAATAGTTAATCGTAGCCACGTAACTTACATCTAACCCGAGACTTAAATCTATTCTTAAGAATTATATTAGCTTTGCTAACATTACTCTGGAACACGATACCAACTTGGTTGGAGTCTCAAAAAATTAATTATACCTATATTTATTTACTGAAACTTCAAATAAACTTTATACTTGTACATATAATTTACTGCACATATGTATTTCATAATATCGCCATGGCCTCTCATTATATCTTATATTACTAATCATACTTCCTTAAAACTTAATAACTTTGTGCAATAATATTGGCGTGCTACGACCTAGAACTTACTATGTGTCTAGCCTTACAATTAGAACTTCTACAGAGGTTAGTATACTATATTTGCCAATTTCGTAAACTTCGTGCCTTTAATATCATCGCTGGAAATTATTTCAGTACTTTAAAAATTAAACTTTCATGTCTTCTAAACCTATAGTACTTTGAAAAGAGGAAAAAAAAACTTTCTAAATTCTAACTTGACAATAATTATAACCTTCCTAAATTTGAAACATAAATTAAATAACTTCTCGAACATACAATGCTGGCTTAGCCGAGCTTATCTCTATATTCTTGACGAAATTACTTAATCAACTAGAATTTATGCCTGTGAATTCGATCACTTAATTTCACACTGGCTAAGTGGAAATTACTGTTTTCGAAAAAGCGCCCTTCCTAAAAAATAGAACGGAGATCAAGACAGAGTCAAAACGGTATGCCTTTCGTCAAAGACGACTTAATGTGTATGCAGATACTAATAACCAATGCAGGTAAGATCTGTATAAAATTAGGGTTTATCCTTCTCCTCAGGATCTTGCTGTTCCATCCTTAGTTCACAGTATAAATTAACTCTAAATACCTCAACATACTAATTTCTAACCAAAATAACTTTATTTTCTAAAACTCTAGCCAAAAACACAATCAGGGGAGTTTTATTAAAACAAAATAGCGCATATTCCTGTTGTCAGCTTAGCCTAACTATACTAAAATAATGCATGTACACACTACGCTTTGCGTAATTAAAGCAATTATTTATGAGTCCTAACAATGGTACTAACCATTCCTATCCATTATGGCTACCTCTAATCAAAATTTCGCCTTACGTTTACTTTTTAATCAAAATTTTCGTTGTACTTGGTACTTGAACTAATAAAAAAAATCACCTTTTAAATTTTTGTAAATCACTCCTAAATAAATTAAAATCCTATACAAACATACTTTAGGGATCAGAAATTTTCTGGACCAGCCAGAATTGGGCAGTATCTCCCAAATTCCACTAAAATTAGCGTATGAGTTTTTTTTTTTTCACTTACATTCTAATATGTGATGTGCCTAAGCCATAGCTATTTTAAACACCTAAATATTACGTGCTTAATACTAAACAATATATTTCCGTCAACATGCTTAAAATAAGAATTTACAGACTTGTCATAGTACTGAAATGTGATTTCCGCTAACATTGCGTTTCTCATTGTGTTGCTGATACATACATTCCGATAAAGCTTGACTGGAAACTGCACTTGGACTTCAACCTTGTTCATGCTATATTATTATTATTACTATTATTATTATTATTATTATTATTATTATTTCCTTTACTTTTCTGCTTTCTTAACACTACAAAAGCTTTTATTTTACGATGGCTTGGAAGACTCTCATTTCTAGCATATATATTATTAAAATTTCATTTTTATTTTTTTATACTTAAAAAAATATACCTACGCCGTAAAAAAATACATATCTTACAAACTAAATATTTACATTGTTGTTTCTTGTTTCGATTGGCTACCATAGTTCCTGTTCCATTGACATAGGGACTACAAAAAATTCAATTTCGTTCTCAATTATGGTTGACTTTAATATGAAGTCCTCACCTATCTCACTATTGGCCATATCTAATACCTGTAAGATTTTGTACCGCAATTCCAGCAAAATGTCCCTTAATTCACTAACTGAAGCCTGGTCACAAAGTTCAAAAATTATGTTCCACATATCTATAGCTTCGTCCTCTGGCCAAATATGTTCGACGTTATTGTAAACTACAATTTTATCCCTAATTGCCTGCTCAATGTAATCGTGGAACCACGCAATTTCCGTACCAAATTGGACATCAATGTCGTCCTCGTCTACAGGTAATTCTACCATTTGTTCCTCAAATATTGAGTGTATAGCAAGCTTACGTCTTGGATAACACATGATTACTACGTAACAGAATACTTGAAGCAAACTTAACTTTTGACTCTTATCAAGAATAGGCAATGCGCCAAAGAGTAGGATTTTACAGCAACGCTGATGACCCGAACAATTTTTTTTTTTTTTTTATTATTATTATTATTATTATTATAGCTTCCCAAATTGCATGGAATACAAATATGAATAGTTGCTTTCAAATCTTTTAGGGATTCATCCAAAGTTCATCCAATTCTAACTGAGAAAAATCTAAACTTTCACTATGTTTACGTGTAGACCTTGGCATTACATGTTTAATTTAGTATAGCAAGGTTTTGTACTCTTTTCAAAACAAAAAAAAATTCGCGACCAGATTTAAACAGCTTCCACCTTGAGTCGAATCTTGAATTAATTTTAGGGGCAATTTAGCCTCCACCATGGACGATTTAATTTTACAACACTAATACCATACATATACTTAAAAGAATGTCGGGATCGTTACTACCTTTTATGACAAAATTTTGGCGCAACGTTACAATATTATTTAAAGCTCTGATTAACATCAAAATCATTACTACCAAATCGTCGCCTACAACTATGTCATAAAAAAAACGGCGCTTCCAACATGTCATCTTGTTGGGTGTGACGGGCTAATGCCAGATACTACAATGTCCACTAAGAACTCTAGTTCATGATGACAGCACCCAACATAGAATCTCTAGATGAAAACTACACCGTCACAGGAATTAATCACAATCGTCTGTGAAGGAAGTACTTTCCAACTAGTTCCGGGGTCTGATCCCACCATCCATTCGTAAGCATCCCACTTCAATACCGTCCAACTATTGAAGGGTAAAAGGGCTTACGAATGGGTGCTGATTTGATCAGTTCAGTTCGTAGCTCAGAATCGTATTTATGTGACACAAGTGGTAAATCTCAGTCGCTGATAGCATCTTACTTGCTAGTTTAATATAGGACTAGGAAGTGGTAAATAAAATATAGAAATTCCCTTTTCAATTAACATTGGAATGTTTCAGACGGTTAATTCTAAGTTTCGGGCTATTATTACCAAATATGGTGCTAGTAAGGATATGACAAAACCATAAAATCAATGTTCAAATAATTTGTTTAAAAACCATTAATGAATCAGTTAAATTTCAACCAGAGATCAACAGCCATGACGTTTAACGATCGAAGAGAATATTGTATCACTTACTTGTTAACTAAGATCGCTTGTCTACTCAACTCGAAGTCAATCTGGACCGACTGCTCGTTCTTTCAAGACGGGATTTCGACTAACTTTCCAGATTACCCGAACCAGCTCGTCACCTTCTTTGTGACTACGTCATTCCTAGGAAATTTCCCTTTCTTTCCACAAGTCATGCCCACATCACAGTTTTCGAGTTGCGAAGCCAAGCGAACTCTAGGTCGATCACTCTTAAACGTCATATCTCCTGATCTCTTTCTTCCGCGTTTCGGCTACAGACGTGTAAGTCGTTCACCGAAGATTTAGCTGTCTGAAGCATTCCTACAATTCCGTATATATTTTCATAAATGTTTCCCGTACACCAATAGTTAAATGTTTTTGATTTGTACATTCATAAGTAATAATTATTAATTTCTTTTTGTCATATCACAATATATATACAGCTTACTTTCGCATTAGATCACACATATTCATATGTACACATAAAAAAGTCACTATATTTCGTGTATTCACACTTTTTCAAGTAGAGAGGAAGAGAAGTGTGAATACACGAAATATAGTGACTTTTTATGTGTACATGTGAATATGTGTGATCTAATGCGAAAGTACGCTGTAAGTATTATCCTTTTTCCTCCTTCATTTGTCTTATATATATATTTTTCAATAAAATTGGACCCCCAAACCAACGTTCTTATGTTTGCATTTTATATGCAGTAGTTACGAACTTCAGGCGAACTACTAACGGAAGTAACATATTTCATTATTCAGTGATTTGACCCCAATTCAATACAATCTTCATAAATTAGCGTAACTTTTTATTTCCATATAGTCTGATAGTATCGCTGTTAGATAATATTTTTGAAAGATATTCTTCATCATATTTCTTCGATTCCAGATAAGCTGTTTTTTTTTCATTCATTTCTGTCGTGTCTTCCTTATCAGAGGTTTTTTTGTCACATTTTAGTAATGTTCCTGTATTAGATCTCTTCATTAACAATACTATTGAAAAGCGTTTCTACTGGAAATAGTGTTACTGACTCGTTTCTAAGAAGAGTTGCGAACATACTGCAATACGCATACTAACTGACATCGAAAGCAATTTTTATTGATACGTTGGTAGTGTAACGGCCTCTAACCAGCTGCTCTAATACCAAGCTGGGTCTAAACCTCACTCTAGCTACTTGGGCTCTGATTGATGAGTGGACCACATTTTCACGAACTAGCACAGGAGAGGCTAATTTAACTCACAATAGAGATACTAAACACAACAACTTTAGAATTTTGGGACCAGCTAGTACCAGTCAATACCGGAGGTCAAATTGCCATGTAAGATGTCGTTGAAGAAAAAGACTTGCAGAGGTAATACTGCTAAAATTAAAATTAATTTTTCAATCAGTCACAGGCAGTGGGGAATACGGGCTTTTAGTACCTCTTATACTGTGGATTATTTTTTGTCGACCGAGCTCAAATCACTATTGCTCCAAATATTGACTTCGATATACTTGTACGTACAAGCCTCTCGTTTTCATGCAATCCAAAAAAATAGCCTATTCTTTATCCCCCAAGTTAATAGCACTTCCTTAAAGTTAACCGGTAATAATGTTAAAACAATCAAAACATACATCGATAGAAGGTACATTCCGGTTATAAGAAGATTCGCCATATTACTGGAAATCAAAACTAGGACGTTGGACTTAAAGCATCCTGAATCCCTACTACACATAAGTAAAGGAAAAATCAAAAGTACGCATGCAACTGAGTAGTATATCCAAGGTTGTTCAAAAGAACTATTAGTTCTTTTACGTTAGGGTAGGAACTAAAAGTAGGTTAAGTTTGATAAGTTTTTCTCAAAGCTATTGCATATACCAAGTCGAACATATCTGATCAAGGGAACAACATATCTCGCTTTATTCGATATAAATACAACTGAGACTCAAAACTTTCGAGAACTATAATAATTTTGATGTATATATTTCAGTTTGTCTTCACAGAATTGAATCGCACATACTTTAAACAAATATTAAAGTTGTTAAACCTGTACAATTGTATAATATGCGTAATGAATAAATCTTTTGAAAATCGTTCATAGTAAAGTACTTATATTATTCGAATTTCTCAGTACAGAAATTACTAAGCCAAAGGGGAAAATTAAATTTTAGTATTTGCAAACGTTTATTGCATATAGACAATCTTGCATTCCAAAGAGGGTAAAAATCTACGCATGGCGAATTATGTACTATAAATTGTATAACGGAAATATTTGAAACTTTATTACTCTCAAATGATGTAAAAAGTAAAATATCTTAACATTATTGACTAGTATGGAAAGCCATAGTGAAATCTTACCTTCTGAGGAGGTAGTAGGGACTAGCCTGACTGAAGTGAATTAAGAAGACGTGATTTCTACTAACGCATACATATTAAAACACGAGACGAGATACACATAAAACACATACACTGACACACTTGTCTTTAGTAATACATAACTTATTCGCGACTTTTCTCACACCACAAAACAAGCACTTCTTACATGTAAAGTGGCTTCAGGCTAGTTCCTATGAAAGTATGGCAGGAAAACAACATCGGCGAAATGTATAAAACTTTCGCAGTGATAGGGCTTACTCATTTAACTTTATTTATTCTGAAACTTTTTATTGAATTGAATTGCACTGTAAGCCGAAAGAAAGACGCAGGAAAGCCCCAGTTCAATGATTTGCACACTATAAAATAAAATCTCCGTAGGAGTGGAAACAGTTTGTGTGACTCCTCACACATACAAAAATATTGGAACTGCTTTATTCATAAGAACGCTGGAATCAAGAGTACAAACGAAATACTCGGAAATATTTAACTAAATTTGGTTCAACTATATTATTTTAAATTGCTCTATTTGTAAATTAGAATGTATAAAGAAATATTAATAAGAAATAATTATTGTTAATGAAATCATTTCAATGCAACAGGAACTATTTGATATAAATAAATTGGACTGGCGGAACAAGAAAAGAAGAAAGCGAACGATCACATTTATCTTGCGTCAACAATGGATGAATCAGTCCAAAGATGACTTCAAACACCAAACATGAAACAAAAGATAGAAGAAAAATCTACAATAAATTAATAAAATGATGTAGCGGATAGGGTAGATCTTTTACACTGTCGAGCTACTACAGTAGTATGACTTAAGTCTATCACTGTTTATCACAAATGCCCTAATGCAAGTGTAATATTATCAATATAACTGTTATGTTTATTGAATAAATTAAAATAATGTAAAGAGTACGGAAAAAAGCGATGGGAAGAAAAAAAGCTACTTTGCATCTTAAAATATGTATGTAGTCGGCCATGAATTCCAGAAACTGTTTATTTTTTTGAAACTTGTGGTTTAAATATCACCAGATGAAAAGTACCGAGAACGTTGGCGTAGCATTCGGGATGTCATGGGTTCGATCCCAGCGCCCGGTCATCCTGACAGGTTTTTCCTCACTCACACATTGCAAATGCCGGGATGACCGACACCTTCCTGAATTTTTTCCTTCCCCTATCCCGGCCCAGGCCCGTAAATCTTACCCCCCCCCTAAATTTTTCTACCAATACTCTACTTACATTTATGATCACGAGAGGGAAAAGATATACCCATATTATAGCAAATTCACCGTATTTCTCTACAGTGCAGTACCAAACTCCATACACGTCACATCTCTTAGTACGTGGTAACTATTTTTTTAACCAACACACAGTAACATAAAATTATCTTAAGTGTAAATATGATCCTCTTTTTTTTCTGACTTTTCCTTCCTTCTGTCTTTTTGATGAAGTTCTTAAAAAGGTTGAACGTTATTTTTTTTTTAATGTTTAGTTTGTTTTTTCTTAACTAATACAACGGAGGTTAAAATACATAAGTAAATTTGTACATCACAAACATTTTGTGGATATCGCTTACTAAGAAATTCAAATTAGTATTTATAATGAAATTTTATGCTAACGGCAGATTTTGTACTATACTTACGGCATTGTGTGAAGCATGTAATGGGGTTTTTGAAGTGTGATAAATCGGATCGATAAGTGACCCTACGAGTCGCTAAGTACAGGGTTTGTCCGGAAAGTAACGAGCCTAATTTTTTCTCTCACAATTTATTGATCGTACAATTACAAAAACTTAATATTCCTCGAAGTACATACCTTCCGCGTCAATACACTTTTGCCAGCGCGATTCCCATGTTATATATGCCTCTTGAAAGTCCTCGGCCGGGATGTCCTTTAGAAGAGCCGTCATGGTTTGCTTGGATGTTCTCCACAGTGCCCAGATGATGTCCTTTAAGCACCCGTTTCAATCGAGAGAACAAAAAGAAGTCCACCGGGGCTAGGTCGGGACTGTAGGGTGGGTGGGGAACCGTTGTTACGCCGATCCGGGTCAGGTAGGACGTCACAACAAAGGAATTGTGAGAGGGCACATTGTCATGATGCAGATTCCATGACCCTTGGATCTCCTTTGGGACTGTGGTGACCCTGGCGTTTAATCTCTGAAGCACTCCCTTGTAATATTGAGCAGTGACAGTCTGGCTAGCGGGGACAAACTCGTGGTGCACGATTCCTTTTGCATAAAAAAAACAAAAAAACAATGACCATGGACTTGACTTTGGATTTGCTCATTCGAGCTTTCTTCTGGCGCGGTGACGATGGCGTGTGCCATTCGGAGCTTTGCCTCTTGGATTCCGGATCATATTAAAAAATCCATGACTCATCACCAGTGATTACGTTGTCAAGGAAATTGGGATCATCCTCACAAAGTTCTTTCAGTTCCTGACACGTTTCCACGCTATTCACTTTTTGCGCGTCGGTCAAGACTTTCGGCACAAGTTTTGCACAAATTTTCCGCATGCCCAATTCTTCCGATACAATCTCGTGGACAACGGTTTTCGGCAGGTTTAACTGTTCCGCCATCATACGAACACTAATGCGACGATCTCTGTTGAGCAATTCGCGCACACGGGTGTCATTTACCTCCGTTCGCGATGTTGAGGGGCGTCCGCAACGGGTCTTGTCGTTGACGTTTTCCCGACCTTCTCGGAACGCTTTGTGCCACTTCTTTGCCTGTAAATAGGACATGCAGTCATCCCCAAAGGCTTCCTTCAGCATGTCGTAAGATTCCTTTGGCGTCTTGTTTAGCTTCACACAAAATTTCAACGCGTAACGTTGCTCTAACGTTTCCTCCATCGTAAGTACGACAAGGTCACTACACAGTGGTTCACGCCGCAGCTCTTCCTGACTTGCCGAGAGCACGAAGGCGACTAACCCCGGTACCGCTGGAAAGCTTAAGGTCCTTCCCACTCCTTTTCACCGGTAGCACCGCTCGGCGCTGTACAGTCGCTTCACAGTCAAATGGGGCTCGTTACTTCCCGGACAAACCCTGTATATATTTCATTATAGGTCTACCAATGATCTTTCAACGCAGGATAGGAAAAAACAAACAACAAATTATCAAGGTCACATTTTTTTTCGATCCTGAAGCCTCAATGGTTCTACAATCAAGACCGTATAAAATGTAAAACTTCATATCATAAACTTTATTTTTAATTTAATTTGTAAGGCCTTTAGAAATTTTTGGCTAGACCGAATGGATGATGGGATGAATTAGTGGAATGAAGAAAGTGGGTGGAAACGGGAGTACTCCGAGAAAACCCTCGCACACAGTGTTTGTCCACCACAAAGTCAACATGGCGTGAGCAGGGATAGAACCGACGACTCGTAGCACCAGAGATGAGCGCTATACCATTTAGCCACCGCAGCCCGCATAAACTTTGATATGATACAGTATATATGTGAAGGTGGAGGACATAGTTTTTGAGAAAATAGTCACAAACAACAGGAAGAGGTTTTTTTTTGTTTTGTTTTTTACATCTGCCATTTTTCTAGCTCCTGAACCCTCAATGATGCAATTGATCGCGATTGTATATATTTATATAAATCAGTCATATCATAATGTTCATATGATACCACATATGTCGTGGTGTTCCAGAAAATAGTCGGAGAAATACAGACACTCGGGAAGCTTATTATTTTAATATTATGATTTGTTTTTGTGAAATTACGTTTCTGATGCGTGTGGATTCACTTGTTTCTAATTATTTTCATAAGTTGTACTTGGTAATTAAGAACACCCAAAACTTAGAATTTTGACTTACAAACAAGGTAATATAAAAATAAGAGTAAGTTTCAATTTGATTTACATGTCATGATATTTTTCATCTCGAAATAAAAAACATGAGGTGGATCCCAGTCCCGGTAATGTGCAGATGTACTATCGCCAAGACCTTTCGAACCGCAGCTCAAACACCTTCGTAGCCCTAGTAGTTCCTGAGTTGAAATTTATCAAGGGACGAGAAGATAGACATGATATATGCAATTTTGAACTGGTTTTGCCGAATCCTCTCGAACGACATTTCAACCATGTTCGTAGCCCTAATAATTTCTGAGTTGACTACTGTCGACGGACGGACTGACCAGATCTATGTAGTTTTGAACTCGTCTTGCTGAGACATTTCGAAAGACGCCTCAACCACACTGGGAGCCCCAGTAGTTCGTGACTTGAAATTTGTCGACGGGCTCACGACAGAGCTGAAACCGGGACACTTTTGGGACAAGGGTTGACCCAGACATAGGTGAGTAGGTCCGAAACTTGACTTGAGTGACTCGGTGACCCGTTCTTAACCCAAATGACCAGACTGATTTGACCTGGCAATCCGATGATTCAATTGATCCAATTAATCCGGTGACTGAATCTTGACCCGATTTAACCTAGTCTTGTTCCTGTGGCTTGAAGCAATCAGTATTGTCATTTGTGAGATTCCTTGAAAAGTGAGCTCATGTATCTTAAATTTCATATAGTGATGATCGATGTACACTCAGTGAATGATAAAATGAGCGGTCTCTTTTAAAAGCCTAAATTACAAAATTAAATGTTTTCCACTGTAAGAAATGTGTTAGAGTTCCTCTACAAAACAGACTCAATTTTCTTTATCGTAATCTATTTATTTGTTATTTATTATAATTTTTATAAAACCCACTTGTTGGTCTCTAAAAAAAACTAAGTTTTGATGTGAATTATATGGCAACGTCGCAAAACATGAGTATCCACTCTCCTGTTTTCAAATATTGATTTACTAGTTATATCAGTTTCTACAGTTACTGACTTCTCTAGTCTGAGCCTAAGATACCTAAAAGCAATAAATATATTTTAAGAAAATCGACTAGCCTCTACTGACAAACATTCTCTGGGGTTAAATATGTTGAAGGAAGTTATTTTTTCACTATTATTGATCATAAAATAAATTTAATACAGCGATATCAGGACGTTCGTAATCAGTAGGCATGAAGTGTTGCGTATTCTCACTTGGGACGTTAAACTCCTTTTTTAAAACTTTTACCAAATTGTAAGATATAGTTTTCATATGTATTGAATCTAGGGAAATAGAATTAAATGGAAGATTAGATCGTAGATACATGAAACACGGAAAATTAAACAAAAGGCGCTTTATACTTTGTTTACATTTGAACAAAAGTTTAGCTCGAAGCTTGTTCTACAATAATCATTCGTAGCCGTGGTTTTAGCGTCGTGTTCATTCTCTTTTTCTTTCTTTTTGTCCATAAAGCTAACGAAGATGGTTCGAACCCTACCCACAGACGCAAAACTTTTAACTACGTTATACTTTTTCTACATAGCTCCGTCATCTATGTCGGTGTTACATAGACGTAGCAATATTAAATTTTCCTAAAATACGCATAAAGAAGAAGATATATTTAATTCACAGCCATGTTTAATCCACTACAGGATGAGACCTCTCCCGGAGGGAAGAGTTGATCTACAGCTCCCACGCTGACCAGACGAGTTGGGAGAGGAGAGTCAAAGCTCTCAACTGTGATCGCCACTGTCTTTTATTCACAGCAGCTCCCCAATTGTCCTCACGATGCTGGGTCAACACCGAAATTTTGAACCCCCACC